>JAQFZX010002590.1:0-17986 GCA_034682405.1 Hydroisotoma schaefferi | reverse complement strand
TGTAGGTTAAGTTTAGTATAGGACAACTGGAAAAAATGGGGTGGCCAAGAAACGCTCCTTATCCGATACCGTTCTTTCAGAAAGTTAAGGGAATAAGTTCGATTCATAAGGCTTAGTTTGGAAAGGAACATATGGTAATACAGGTTTTACATAATGCATGATGGAAAGCCTGCTATGAACATGTATTCATTTCACACAAACGAATTTAACTTTGCCTAGCCTATAATACAATATGTAATTTCAGCTCTTTAGTAAACACACATGCAATTGACGCAGACTTTAATGTAAAGCGATTATGCTGAATAAAAACCCCATTCAGAAGGCTAGTTCAAACCTAATACCTGATTAACGGTGTCACAATCACAATATTTCATAAATTGCATAGCATTCAGTGCCTTCCAAAATTCGTCAACTTCTAGATTGTTTGATTCAAACAATGAACGGTAAGACGATATAGGAATAACGATTTTGAACTTTTATTGTGGAAACTATTAATCTCAAAATTCTAGACATGATACCTGACAACTTTCTGATTTTCTATTTAATTTTTCCATGCAACTGTAAGGTAAAAGTCAAGCCATTTTAAATCTCGAACTTACTGAAGAAAACATCACTCCTATAAAATAAAACATTCATCAAAATATCCCATTGAAAGTAATACTATCATCCTGTGCCTTACACGTTGCGTTGTCTCGTTCTTCAACAAAATACAACTACACGGTGAAAATGCAACCATATTGAAGTTACAATCACCATTAAACTGGGAGCATACTAGTCCCACTGTTGTAGAAAACTGTGGCTTTTCCAAGGCAAAAATAAAAGAATCAGGAGGTAAACGCTGCAATTTTGGAAGTAATTGTGGATTAGTTTCAGTCCGAAAGTTTTATCACGCACTCGACTTTCTCTCAGCTCATGTCACTTAGTGATATTACAAGCTAGCACTACCGATGCGAAGCCCACTCACTGCCTTTGAATTTGTCAATTACATTGGCAACATTCTGTCATTTATGCGGAGCGGCTCTTTCTTGGATGAAAATCCCGATTACATTTCTCTGAATTTAGAAAAGTCTGCTGATGGTGAAACGGGATTTTATCAATTTGAAAGAATCCTTTCAATTATTTACACTCGCCTTCAATTTACTCACATAACTTCCAAATTCTTAGCAATAAGAAGTACCGATACCGATATCATTGATAATACAGCAATAATGAAAGTAATCTGCCTTCGTTGTCATCTCAAGGACCCTAACCTACTTTTGACCCTTCTACAAGACCACTCTTCCAAATAAACAAGCTATGGATCTAAGTACATAAAAACCTATCGGGAAACATAGTGGGTACTCAACAACGGGCTACTTTAAAAATATTTCGAGGTATCCAACATTAAAAGAAGGCAATTGCAACAGTCGAGGGTTTCATGGAGTACTTGAAGTTCCAAACATTGGTTGAAGAGTTCGCTCAGAAATGGGATTTCATTTATGATTTTAAGAATGATGCCACTTTGTGCGGATCATCCCTTCCTCCTAATATTTCAGGCATTTATAATGGTCAAACCAACATACTCGATCGTGATTGATAATTGGCAAGTAGTCGGAGTTTATTTAATGTCACAAAAATAGAAGCTAAAGCGATTTGCATACATCCAGTAAGGTTGGGTCAAGGATTCTTTAAGTTTTTTAATAGTTTAAGATAAAAAATAGTATCAATCGATCGACTCTTTACAAACCGTATGACCTTGCGACCTGGATTTTGATAGTAATAAGTATGACCACTGTAGGTTTCTTGTTAACCCTTAGCATAAGTTTAAATCGGAAGTACTATCCCGAGAATTATACAAATCATAAAGAAGGTCACGCATTTCTAGACTGGCACCAACTTAAAAAGGTCGTGATGATGACATCGGCTACAATTGCGGAGCCAACTCCTTCAGACAAACTGGCCCGAAGGAGTGTACAATCTTTCCGACTTTTGTTTGGCATATATGGCTTCTAATCTCTGTTGTAATTACTAACGCTTAAACGGGAATAATAATTTCCTTTCTCTGTTCAACAATCTTGCCCAGAAATATGCCCCAAATACTGGAAGAAGTTTTCAAAGAGCCTTATCCGATGATTACCCTTGATACCGTCTTTTCTTTGGACTATAACATGACAGTTCACTACTCATATCTGCTGATTGATAGCTTTATATCTACCATGAAATCCGGTAGTGAAATTCAAAAAGCCAAGGCTCATCATTTTAAGCAAGCTACAAACATTACTACTTACTTGAAAGTCAGCAAGGAAAAGTTTGTGCTAGCTTATCAGAACCAGTTATACATTCCTCAGAGATTTAGTCATTCCTCGTCTAATATAAAGGCAGCCTGTATTTTCTGTGCAGATTTGCAAATTGCATCGGATTTTGTATATATTTCTACTAAATCATTTGTAAACAGTATTCAAGGCCTGTTAAAAATGAACGAGAGAATTACTAGTTGGACGCCACCTTCAAATCATGAAGCTATCTACGTGCTCGGATGCTTTACTATGTCGAGAAATTACTTTTCATCTATTTATAGGCAAAAACTACAACAAATTGATGAGGCAGGGCTACCTAAACTATGGTTAAGGCAAGAGATATTCTAAAAGTTAAAAATGTCGGAGAGATGCTTTGCATGGGAAGTATGATGACAAACGGATGATTTGGGATATTATAGTGTGCCCAAATAGGCATAAAGGTCACAATGATGGATTAAGGTCTAAAGTTCACGAGGAAACTGAACCTCTCCCAATGGAAGTCATGTCGTCGGTATTCTAACTCTGGGTCGTGAGAATCTGTTCAGCGGCTGTGGGGTTACTGTATGAAAGTAGAGAGTTCTGGTGCTTATTTGGACATTGGACTCCGCTATTTTGATAAAGGTACGGCTTGCATGCTTTGCTCATGAACGTATTTAAAATCTACATCAAATGGTTTAGGGTAAATCTAATCCATCTAAATAATGGAGACAACTCGCCCTTCTTTATTGCAGGAAAAAGAAAGCTTGACCAAAAGAATTTAATGCTCGAGTTGACCATTCAACAGTTTCAAGATTCCTATTCTTTCCAACGCGATAGTTAAACCTAATGTAGCAATTAAACTACTGTGGACATTCACTCTTTATTTCAACTGATCCATTAATAAAAAAATGGATTAATTTAACACACTTTTAATTTAATCCATTTAAACTCGATCAATTTTTACTTTTAGTCTTTTACATACGACAACGAGAACTTTTTAAAGCCTTACACAGTATAAAGATCAGCTTAAGATATCAAGGAAGTGAAATAAATCAATTTTAAAATTTTAAAGTATTTATAAAGCTTTCAATGGGCCAGTAACAAGCAATTTAGACTTAGATTACATTTGTATTTGTTTGCAGTTCTGAGTCTGAGAGATCCTTCACGATGAAATGCTACCACGAAATATTAATTTACATCAATAATATGTCATCAATATTATTTTAAAATCAGAATAAGTTTCACAAGTATCTTGCCAAAGATTTACCACCTGCGTATTTTAATGAACCAATCTTAAGAACGAATTGTCACATACAAATCCACGCAGATTCTTCGCTTCATGTTTCTAATCTACATTAACTGTTAGGTCCTGCACAATTCCCATCTCATTTCCTATTATAAACATAAGGTAAAAATGGTAAAGCGTTTAAAGGAATGGCTACGGAAACCCTACTTAACTTAATCAACATTTCTAAGTATAACCTCTCCAGCTTTCCCTTTCCGTTAAAAAAGAAAATCTCATTTAGATTGTAAATGAGACTTTTAGCAATCCTGAAGTATCAACCCCTTCCGTGGTCCTTTTCTATCCAACCACTAAGTAAAGTTTAACTTAGTTTAAGAAAACTACCGGGTTTCCTAGCCAAAGTGGCACAAACCCATTAGAGATAAATACTTATTTCTACGTACAATTTAATGCGTTTTTCTTCCCGTTTCATGCTATGAAACATGCATTATGTAATTGCATGTAATATAATGAAAAATATACATTACTCCTTGAACTTTCTCCACTAAATCTTCCGGCTCTTTTATTCTAACAAAAGCTTCGTTTCGTTTAGTTAAAAATGTAATAAAAGCCCTACCCAAACATATTCAAAGTTAGCTCACTGCACCGCACCGTTGATCGATATAATAATAAGTTTCAAACAAAAACATTTTTCGGAAACTCGCAAACTAGGTATGTCTTTCTGCTTGGAAACTTATAAGATTTCAATCAATTTCTTTGCTTGTATTGACAAGCAAAGAAAGACTTTGGTCTTTATGTAATTGAACTTTGACATTTGCATCTCAAGAATTACATTACCACATAGGCTACTATTTCGTTAACTCTTGCCCATAAAATAATTACCTTGAACTAAAATATATCCTGAAAATGCATGGCTATGCAAAAATTCAAACCGAAAGTAATATCATTTCCGTGGTTTATCCTGAGTTAAAGATTAATAGACGGAATGTTTGCTTTTTAAAGCTTCCAAAATTTTTTTTAACGTTGTTCTTCCACCTGCTATTTTTTCTAGTTTCATAATTACTTGCCTAATAATTTTGTACCCGGAATCCTGCCCACTATAGCCAACCAAAACGAGAATTCTTACCAAGTTTCCCATCAACCCCGAGCAAAGGTTTTTGTGTTAAGCCACGCATTATTCGGTAGGGACAGGAAATACACTATTAGTCTTATCGAAATAATATAATACTGTAAAATATTTTACAATCTCTCACCATAGGGCATCAGTCCTCCTCATTCATAGATACTCAAAGCCTTTGATAGACACCTCTTCCATGAATTATAAATCCTTCGTGGTTCTATTTCGCTTAAGAGTTATCTCCTTAACTAAAACAAATCTTTTATTCTCTGTAAAAGGCCTAAACGAAACAAAAGGAGTCCAAAATCCACTCTGGAGAAGATCTATACGGCAAAATAAATAAAGTTGAACAATAGATGGATGCCTAAAGTTCATAAGTGTTTTTGCCTACTTTCTAGACTTAGGCACTTGGAAACAGTCTTATCTTATCTTCAATGTTCTTAACCACACATACAATACAAAAACAGGTAAAGGGCTTTTGTTAAGAGTCCCTAAGAAGACAAAGATAGTTTCATCAACGAACAAAAGCACTTCTTTCTTTCAAGCAGTTCAACGAACAAAAACTTATGAAGAGGTTAGGAAACCTCAGGGTTGGTTTAGCAGATGCCTTTTTTTAACCAAAATTATTCAAAACTCTTTCTCGAGTTTCAAAACTGTCCTTATTTTAAAACTTTATCTTATTATTTTAATTCCATGAAAGAGAAAGCACCCTCCTGGCTGGAATATTTGGAGGTTATCATAAGAGAAAGTTGAGGGTTTGTTAGCGGTAGACGACCACTAGTTGGAAGCTACAGGAAGAAAGTACAAGTAGATCCAGCAACAAGCAAATCCCAACTGGAGAAAAGTCCACATAAACGGAACCTTTTCCATTTATTTAGACAAGGACTACGTACGTGCTTCTCCCGTGTTAAAACGCTCTGAAATGATCAACGGATTGTTGAGATGGATACCCGGGAGTTTATACCAGGGAATTATATAGTAAAACCACACGGGTAGAACTATATAGAGATGTGGAGGAGAGAGCCAATAAAGAGTGAAAGTCCGGCATCCGTACTTTTGTTTCCCGGAAAGCAAGCAAGTGTAGCAGCTCGCTATCTTCATTTTGTAGCTTCATAGTGTACCTTTTTTGGTACTTTGGACTGGACAACCCTCCAGGGTCTTTTAAGAAGCAAATTAAGAATAAGATGATAATGAGATGGAATGGAGAAACTGTCTATCTTTAAACCTTTCATATATTTATGAAATGTACTTAAGAGTTAAGATGTTTAATGTCAATAGAAAAAGGTCGGCCAGATACCCAGATAAAGAAATCCCAACGGGTTCAAAATAATTATTAAAATGGGTTTATTTCCTTTTTTTTAAACTGATTAGGACACCGTTTTTCCCGTTTTGATTCAATTCATAGCAAAACTTTTTGACTATGCGATTTAGGTCATGAGGGTGGCATTAAAACAATAAATACGGTGCAAGCAAACAATTTTTTAGTTATTAAATATTTTTAATCTTTTGTTTTAAAAGGATACGCATAGTGACATTGTTGTGACTTTTTTTTTTTAAAAACTATCCCATCTCCCGTCCACTGTCTACCAAAATCTAAAAGTTCTCCCCAAAATGTATTTCAAAATTCAATAATTCACCGTTTCAAGGAATCATGCAGGATTGGAAACGGTTGTTCGGATTACGGAGTCTTATCTTCATCTTTGTTAGCTCTTCGTGTTCGTAGAAGTCATTGCATCTGTGACGATCATTACGGGCGATTCCTTTGTGAAGTCCTCTAGAATTCTACGGAATCGTAATCCGGATCCCAAGCGTCCCTGGAGGTTGGGCATGAGGCCCTTACCATAACCCTGTAGCATAGGTGCAACCACGAGGGGGTACCAGGGGGTACAAATCGCACTAAAGGATAGAAAGGTGTGTGGCTTAGCGGGGCTGGATGGGGCCTGCTTAACATGCAAAGGATAGAGCCTATCGGGAATTTCAGGGGGTACATTAGAAAACTAGGGGTTAAAATGTACCTTCTCCTTCTTACCCCCAGTGGTTGCGCCAATGAAGTATCACCTATGTAGTCCTGAAGACTTCTACAGATAAGGAAATAAGTTAAAGCATTCCTATGCATACTAACTAGAGTGGTATGTCATGCTATCCAATTCCACAGTTCTGCAGCACCAAAATAAGACCTTAAGGCATTCCCTACAGCATTTATTGGGCTCTGTCGTTATTTCAAAGTTGTTGATGGTAATAAAAATCTTATTCCAGAGATATTTATTTTCTAGCCTATATTTCGTTCGTCTCTGTTATTGGAATGTAAAAGCATGAGCAAGCAATAAAATTGCATTTAATCTAAGCCAATTTCCACCTTCCACCAAGAAAGCAGGAATCCAAACAAAGTGTTATTTCTTTGCTGAAAGTTGCACTAAAAAATGAATGTTCGAGATATTTCCACTGTAAACTTTCACCAAATCCCCTTCTTTAAAACTCCATCCGTTGGCACTTTATAAGCAGTAAAAGTTCATCTTCGTACCTCACATTTCATACAAATATCCAAAGTTCTTCCCAAGATTATGACAAACTCTCCTTCCTACGTCTTCGCATTTTCGTTTCAGCTTTTATTATTAGGCAGCTGGAAGAGCTCAAAAAGCATGTTCCTCACCAAATCCGATTTACCACTCCCCCAATCTAATAGGATTCCTTTTGTCCGACCTCTGACTTAATTCTGCATTCGTTATCCCCATTCACTCATAACTATTTCTCCAGACCACGACTTACATTTCAAGACCAATGCTGTTTCCTTTCAGTCACTAGAATCGTCCTGTTAGCCTTTCAAATCCCTTAACTATGCAGTAAAGTAAAGGCAGGATTGGCAGGATTACAAAGAAACTTGAATTAACAGTAACAAGTTCAGTATATCTTGCCTACATATCCTCTACTTTATGAGAATAAACTGTTCTCTAGCTGATACAAAGGAACTTCCAAACAATAATAATAATAATGAAATTGTTTGACATTTTGACAAACTGCTTGCTGTGTTTGGCTTTTGATTAAAACTCATAGAACTTAAGAGAGATTATTTAGGAAGGGTACTTACTCACTCACAGTACTGCCGACCTAGAACCCCCTTCTAGACCAATAGTAAGATAAATGTGGATAGCAAAGAAAACAAAAGTATACCAAAAGTTTTGCCAAAATCAATGAGTTTGCGAATGAATCCAGGACTCCGCGATCAACAGATCAGGTAGTCAACTTTCTGGATGTAGTGATTTGATTGCATTCCTTTACGTGCAGATGGATCAGATAGTCCTTCATAAGTTAGTTTTTTCCAGTACTTTGTTTAAAGCATTTGGTATAAGGTGGGCCAAGGTTATCTGGCCTGGTACTGTGTAATATGGGCGTGGATGGTAAAAGTTGGTAGAACTTTGCAGGATTATAATCGAATGACATTGGCCATGACTAGAATAACACTTTGACCCCACGGAAACCTTTAAAAGCTAAAGTTCAATCTCCAGCAAAAGTTGGCAAGATACTTCAGTTGTGAATTGTTTCCAGCCACTTGAGCTTTAATTTAATGGCTCCATTTGCTGCTGTATTGTTTCTTGCTTTCTCCAGAATGTATTTCCACTTTTATTCTCCATGTATTTTATTTCTTCGCCCTGGGAAGTACATATAAAGCCAGAGGGGATCTTCTACTCAATCTAGTGTATTATTGTGCATTGTATTGTAGAGAAAAATGTGATCATTTTTTTTATCCCAAATGTCAAATGGTAGGAAGATGATAACTAGAGTTGGGAGACTTTCTTAAGTCGTTACGTACAAGTTGATAGTTTTTAATTTTGGAATAAGTTCAACATTTGTCATGAAGAAGGTTTCAGGTGGATAGAGTTATTGTGACTTTTAGGATATAAACGCTAGGTACTATTCAGAAAGAAAAAGACGACGTATTTTGATATTTCAGCCATAAAATAGTCTCACAGACAGAGGTTGTAAGCATATAACTTATTTATATATCCGAATACGAAAACTAAACCGACGACTCCTATCCAAGATGATCACGTCCTTCTCCTTCATCTTCTAGGCTTGACAACTTGACAAATCCAAGTGAAGTCCATTACACTTGAGTTGAAGCACTTGGTTGAAGTATTAGTTCCACATACGTCTAAGTTTTACATACATTAAAAATCCCGTCCTTCAGAACCTGTTTAGCTCTCTCTATCTTCACTCCTACAGAGGACCCCAAGAGTTTCATAGTTTCCAACAATATGACACCACTCTAGCTGCAGTGGGATTTATCCCATCCACTAAAAACAAAGGGCATTCCCTTCCCAATGACACTTTTGCTTCGCGTTGATTCCTCAAGGTAGTGGAATCTCCTTTGGGTAGAAATCAATAAAAGAAAGTTTCATACTACCTAGCTGTATGCATGCTTTCACATCGCAAATTCTAGATAGCTTTGGTGCATACGTTTAGGCAGGCTAGGCATAGTATAAATATTTTATGGGGTCTCGATCTAGTCCTTCTGCTAGGTGTGAGGTGGTATTAGTCGTGCAAAGGTATTCAAAATTGGTATGGATGCCTTTACTCTAGTTAGGTTCAGTGCAGCAGCAGCCACCAGATTGCAAAAAGTAAAAGATGTGAAAGTGAAAGAGCTCTCTGAGTTGGTTAGAACTTGGAAGTGAAATGCTATAATAGGAATGACATCCAAGGAAGAAAGCTTTCCAACTCCGGATGTTGAGAACAATGAAAGGCTCTCCATTTCATTCAATTTGATTTGAGTGGTTCGATCTCGATGGTAGCAGTAGTGGTCTCTTCGATTGGGATTTTGTCCACCACTTACACCTATACCTAACTATTCGCACAATTCAATCTCAATCTTTATCTCAGGGTATTTTAACCAAGTTCCAGTTTCCAGCCTCTCCCTTATACCTTTTTAAACAGCCTCCTTGATAACTTTATCCATCCTTATGCAAGCTTTAGCTCTGGGATTGTTTACTCAAGTATGACCAATGGCCTTACTTGATTCTTAGTTAAGATTACATTTGATAAAAGGACCAACCAGCGCAATAAGTTATTCTTCGAATTCCTCTTCAACGACTGCTGTTAGCAAATGTACTTATTCTAATTGAAAGCTGTGGAATTGTATGGCCATACGAAGCTCGGGTTATTGTTGCGGTTATGGAAGGATTTCTATGATTAACTTTTCAGAGACATATGTTACGTAAAATTCACACATTGCATGCATCGTGATATATGTTCGTGTGACAATGCCACACTATTCTTGCTAAATAAATCATGGATCCTTCCAAAAATGTATTTAGCAACGTTCGTATGCAGCAGCGCTTCATACGAGAATATCTGCACGATTTTCGTCAACTTTTATTCCCATGGACATTATTGCTAATAGTTTCTAAGGAAATCCCTTGAAAAAAGTCCTCGATAGTAAAACAATTCGCATCCCTCAAAATATTTCGAGCCGTAGAATTTATTACAAAGAGTACATCTGGTTCTCAGTGAAATAGACGAAGTTCCTATAAAAATGCAATAATTTGCAAGCCCCTATAGAATTACATAGAAAGTTTAGTCGCACAAATACGGGACTTTACTACTTTCCCTATTTAGAAAGTTTAGCCCCCCCCTCAAGACCTTAAATAAAATATGGAGGTTCCCCCAGAGGAAGAGGATGCTGCCCCTACCCTAGCCGCTTTAGTGGACCTGGCCCTATGCACTCCTGAGATTGGAGCAGTCAACTTTAACATCTTGAGACTACTGCTTCACGACATAATAGAGAAGCTGGGGATCGAGTCTATGTCCGTTACTTTAGGAGATGTTGATGGCACTCAAGTTAAAGTAATACAGTCCTTTGCTTAAACTGGCAGTTTTGGGTCATACATTTTGATTTTTCATGATCTTTTTTAAAACCAAATTCTCCGAAAAATTTGCCAGAGGTATAGGAACTCCATTAGTGGAAACACGGAAACGGGAGTTGCCGGTGGTGGTAGTAGCACCCATCTGAGTCCGGGATTTAAAGCGAAAGGAAACCCAAAGCATAAAATTGTAATCGCCATCGCCCCCAGTAAAAATAGCCTCGAACCAAAACGACCTAGTAGAAAGTCAGACGAGGAGGGTCAGGAAGCACAGGATCAAAAAGGAACTGACCGGTATTCAGAAGCTGAACATATCCCACATACAAGGTAATTTAGCATTCAAGAATCTTACTATTTGTATCTCTGCACACCCTAACTTTGCATGGGATTTACCCTGATTAGTCCAAGAATACTTAGCATTACCCAAGCTCTGGAAGACAAGATTGGCCGATTGGAACGATACGTGGAAGCGCTATATAAATTACCCGCAAATGCCAAGCTTTTGGAAGAAGCAATGCAGGTTGGGGTTGAAGACGGAATGCTTACGGATTTGGGTGAGATTAATCCTCTCGATGATATAAGGAAATCCCGTGATTCCAGGGGGTCCAATGCTCATGGAATGATGTGGTGAGTAAAATATAAGCAATTTCATGCAGAATTCAAATACAACTAAGCAAAATATACCTTACAAAAGATGACATTCTTTGATTGGCGTTTAGGCAAATTATTCAACTAAACAACAGAGCTTCATCCATGGAATCTGCTATTCAGAAAGTAATAATACAGCTCTATAAAAATGGTTATCAACCTCTGTATAAAACTTCAATGTACTTAAAGTCCTACTCCTCTAATTAGATGGCTTCGCTAATTGAAGAGATGGCCGGTGAGGTTGGGGGACTCAGGGGAGGTCATAATGAATTGAGAGATGATGCTGACCACCTGAATGAATCCCATAATAGGATGTGCGATGAGTTTTCTCCACTTGCTGGCAAATGTGAAATAGTCCAAGAGGCTTTGGACGAGTTGAAAAAGGATCTGAAAGGCATTCAGAAAAAAGTAATGAATCCTAATCGATCCTTAACATCTCAATACACACGTTCTTAAGAGGGTTTGAAACATTCTGTTGGATTTTTATAGTGGAAATCTGAGCTAGGAAAAGTGACCAAAGCTATGGGAGTGGACGTAAGAAACATTCCATCCTTCATGCAAAGAGAACATGAGGATGATCTTGATCTTGATCAGTCAGGCTCAAAGGGTAAATCAAAATCTAGGCGTCAGTCAGCAAGAGACAGATCCTCGCCAGATCAGCATCACGAACATAGCAGTAAAAGGGGTCATAAAGATCGCGACTATGTTGATGACGCTCATTCTGACGACCGCGATCGCGATTACGACCGCGATCGCGATCACCGTCGGCATGGTGGGAGATCAAGGTCACCTCCTAGGCATACGAAACATTCCACGGAATCTCTAACCGACCTTCACTTGGAAGACTTGGAAAACCTGACCCCTGCCGAGCTAGATGAGATAACCCCCTCGCTGCTTGACCTCATGACATATGACCAGAAGGAAAAGATTGGCGAACTGAAAGCCGCCGCTAAACTTCACTCAGACCTTAATCAAATGACTCCGATCCAAATTAAAAAACTTAAGCTGGCAGATTTAGAGAAGTTTTCTCCAGCGGAAGTGCTAAAGATCAGACCCTCAAGGTTACTTCATATGCTTCCAGCCCAGGTAAATTACACAATCTCCAGTCTTCTCGCATACATCTTGCATGCAGAGCTTGTTTGCATTTCAGACCTAACTAGTTGTAACTTCATTTAAACTACAGATCAAAAAGCTAGAAGAGATCAAGAAAAGAGCCAAGAAGCCATCCTCGACCAAGCACCATGCTATTAATATTAATAAACTAAATCCTAAAGAAATTGTCCGCCTTAGCATCAAAGAACTTTCTGAAATAGACCCGGAACAAGCTGCAGAGTTAGATGAGAGCGTTTTAAGAATGATGACTCCTGAACAACGGGACAAGATTGACAACATCATAGCAGGGCCACTGGACTCGAAACTACTAGCCCCCGATCTAATTGGTCAATTAGACGATTCAGAAATCAGTAGGATGACTCTCGAACAAATCCAAGGATTAAATCATGATCAGCTCGCTAAGCTAAATCAGGAGCAGATGAAAGTCATGGAACAAACTAGAGCGGCTCTGGAGGAACAGGAAGTTCGCTACACCAAGGAAGAAACGGATGATCGTGAAAGGGCAGGTTCGAAGTCGAGTCCAGCAAGGACTAGTAAGAAACGTCACAGTCATGGTCGACATGGACATCCTCATGTTGATATCGTAAAGGGCAAAATCCCTCGTATTGAGGCTCTTCCTCAGTTCGAATCTATGAATGCAAAGGCCTTAGTCCAGGGTGAACTTCAGTCGCAGTACGCTAATTTAAAATTAATGCAGGAGCGCATGGCATCAGACATACAGAAAAAAATGGAGTTCATTTATGATAAACTGCTCAAAGAGATAGTTATGAAAAACGAAGGTATGCATTCTATTTATCATGAAAAACTCGACTGATAAGATATGATAGTAATTTTAAGTAATTTTACTACAGCAATTCTGTGATATTCTCACACAGTTTTTTATATGTATTCTAGATGCAATTCCCTACATGGCTGTAGGAGAACCTGAAAAAATTATCGGTCCTGGAGTCTGTACTGGTCATGGAATGCCTGCTGGAGTGGCAGTCTGCCAATTCCCAGAAGCTCAGAAGGGTCAAAAACAGGGGGGTGCCAAAGTTTGCCCTGGACCCGGTTTATGTCCAGCGTCTGCCAATTGTCCCCATTGTAGTGAACTAGCTGCCCAAAATCCCAAAGCTGGTCCGGGTTACGTTGTCCCCGCTTCCGCGACTGATGGCGAAATACAAGATGATCAGGATCAGGCCACTTGGACTGAAGCGAGAACGTCTCAAGTGAGAAATTCTGAAGCGAGAACGTCTAAAGGGAGAAATTCTCAAGGGACCACTCAATTAGTAAATGGCGACGATTCTTATGAACGTAGAGATAGTTTTGATGACGATACGAACAACTACTCGAGGCATGAACCAGTAAACTTAAAAAAGATCGATGGGCAGGCCGTCGAGGATACGTTGATTTTGAAGGAAATGCGATCGTTAATATTGCTTGATTTAGACAAAATTCGAGAAGATATTAAGGTACTTTGCCGTGACATATTTGAAATAGCTCCCAAAGTCTTTTATTTACCTGCGATAAAGTGACAACTGAAACCGTATTTCCTTTTCCCCGTTCTGTAACAGGAAAAGGACCATACCTTTGACGAAACGGATATTATCGAACGCCTAGACACAATCTGGGAAGCAATAAAAATCATCAAAAACAACGAGGAAACCCTAGCTGTAAAAATCCTTCGACAGGATGCCGTACTAAAGAAACTACCTAGGGATACAATCGATCGAATCCGTGAGACACTTCTATTTGCCCATTTATACACCTAGAAAACTTTCCCTCAACTCTTTCATTATATTTTAATTAATTAATTGACACCAAGAAGGAAGTGAGACTGAAATAAACAGCTAAACCCCTTTTGACTTTGACAGATAAAATCCCATCGGAGAACCTTGACGCACTTGCAGCTGCCAAATGGGATAAGCCCATGCTTCTTCCGAGTGAGACTGCCTTGGTCATGGATAGGACTTCGGGGTCCAAAATGAAGATAGGTCCTTTATTGGGCCATAGACGAAAGTCTTCTCAGGGAAGTTTTGAAGAGGAAAGTACAGGACAGGGACGGGCACAGGGATCAGGTCAAGGTTTGTTTAATAGGGACGAAGCTCAAAATATCTACAACAATCTTGCCAACATTATGGCTGAGACTACGGAACACAAACTTCAACTTGCGGTATGAAGTGGCTTTTTGCTCATATTGATACCATTATTTATGACGTATCCCGAATTAATTAGCTTGTAAAAATGGCTCAAGCTTGATCTCTCCTGTCATAATTCTTATTGTTTCTTCCTTAATCTAAAAACAGCAAATGACAGACCAAGTGCGTACAATGGAGGTGGGGATGGTGACCAAGCAAATGCTCGTAGAAGTCCTAGGCGATAAGGCAGACAGAGGGCAAATGAATACGAAAGTGTCCTATGACGAATTTGGCACAGCAGTGGAAGAGTTACACTCAAACCTCCGTGACCTTATTGTAGACGGCTTAACTAAGCACGATCATTGGAAGCGTATTACAGATGAGTTGGAGATGGATGTTGGAAGAAAGCTAGATAAGGTTGAGCTGACACCGGTGACAGCATTTTTCAAATCGCATATCAAAGCCCTTGACCAAAAGGTTCGAAGACTGCAGAAAGAGGTTGAAGAGCCCGACCCGGCTGGAACCAGGAAGAAGTTACTCAGGGACTATAATTGCATCTCTTGTGATCGGCATTGCAATATCACGGGAATGACCCAAATAATGCCTTTACCCAGAATTGGACCCCTGCCGTCTGCACATGTTACAGCCTCCAAGCGAGCCTTTGATCTCCATAAGCTTAGGCATAAGCCTAAATTGTAAAGCCTTTTATTCATCTACAACATGCTTAAAACTGACCGTATCTGTTTTTGATCGATCTACTTTATTCCGTTTCAGTGACCAAGATTGTAGAGACTTGGCCCTTATGGAGAAACAGATGCGTTGCATGGGGATTTACCATCCTGAATGTTCCTCTGACAGGTTTGCTTATTGAACTGAATCCTTTCTGAATTATATTACTGCTATTACCATTTATCCATGTAAATTAGTGTTGTAGGTTTGATTTAGATTTTTAAAAATTCAACAGGGATATTGACATGAACCTAGTAACTCGTTACCACGGAGGAAGTCATACTGCGATAACTAACTCTGCAAGGATAAGAGCAAGCCACCCTGGAACGGCTAGGTATTATTTTATTCAGAATAATGGGTCAATGAAGCGTATGAATTTATTATTTTTCTTAATTTTAAAACGTATTTTTCTAGAAAATCCTCTGATAAAGGGGCGGCCAAAGTTTCACCTCCGAAGGTAGATTCTTTGTATTCATTTAACGATGAAGAGGTTCTTGCAATGCCAGAAATTGAGCTTCCGCAATACACTGAAATGGAGGGAGAGGGTGGTGGATTTTACGGTCAGATGAGGGAAAACCCTTACATGTTCCAAGATCAGTCTGAGGAACTTACGGAAACTTTCGTACCTTCTTATATAGAAGAGTAACAGTAGTACGTGTCATTATAAACCGGAAAAAGGGTAGAAATAGATGTGAGAGATTTGAAATAAAATGTCAGCTCCATAAATAATAATATCATGCTACTAATGCTAGTGAATAATAAATCAAATCATTATAAAAAGCATACAATTCTTCAATAATGCAGATGCTTTTATTTATGCTTACTCATACATAGAATTAACCCTTGAACAGTAGAGTTATTAATCATTTATGTAATGTCATTTAAAGATATTGACCCCGGAATCGGACGGAATCCCCAACTGGAGACTATCTAATGTCTTTTACTTGCTGGCTATTAATATTTCTATCCCGTTCCCATCTCCGATCTGAAGTTCGAAAAAAACTTTCCCCAATCACAGCAATATTTCCATGCATTATTTTATTAGAATTGCTAATTCGAGGTGTGATACTTGAAGGGGCTTGGGTGGGACTTATTATTTTATCAATCCACAATGATAAAAACTACTTGAACCTCAAGCAACTTGGACAATTAATTATTAAATGTTCTTGTTCATAGCGACCTTGTTTGTATTCTTAATGTTGGATAGACAATTCATGCATAGTGAATTCAGCAGGCGGTACGCAGTCACAACCTATCCAATGCTACTTTTCCCTGAACACAAGTTAAATCAGAATATTAACAGGTACTACTTTTGCCTCGGGACTAATTATTGTAGCTAGAAGTTCTTAATTTGTGTAAAACTTTCCGTTTTAATTAAGAATGCTTAGATTTTCTGTCCAACAAAGCTTCCTTGCAGGATTTCCCGTGTTTTCGGTCTGGGGAAACTTTGCCCAAGACGGTTGTAAAAGATGATGTTAAAGGTGGTGGTGTTGGTTATGTGTTGGCCTTTATCTCATCCCCGGTGTGATTGCCACATTTATTAAAGTTTCAGGCCTGTTGTATTTTATTGCAAAATGCAATCTTCATAATTAACTATTTAATTCCCTTTAAACCAGCTATTTGCAGTATTTTTCTTTCTAGTAATGTTTCTAACACTGAGAATAGGCTGTGCGATTACCATTACCCGAAAGTCAGTAGATCTACCAAAAATACAACTGGCTCATCCAGTGATCCCATAAAGTCTCCGTTAATGCCGAGTTAAGCAGACCTTGTCTACAAAATCTTTGAAACCTGAAATACATTTTCAAAATTAGTTTCGATAAAAAAGTCAAATAATGGAAAATGTTTTGAAAAAATTCAGACTTTCTTTTGAAAAAAAAACACAGCAAAGTTCCAACAAGTTTAGCTAAGCGAAGCCTATTCGTCTTAACACTCAATGTGGCAGTAATAGTAAAAGTTTTGATCCTTGTAGCAAAAGCTTATAGAAGAAGTCCATGTATTCCGATTATAAGAAACGATAAAGGGGAAGTAGTTGAATTAATCAAAAGCCACAACATTGGTTCAAGTGTGTAAGCTTTCATCCCGGAGTGAATAATTTATTTTTACCAAGGTCTACCTTTCGCAACCTCAACAAGGAGGATGCGGAATGGATAATGAAAAGAGTTAAAGTGCCTGACTACCCCCCTGCCCTGTTAACATTCTTGAATG
The DNA here is from genome assembly GCA_034682405.1 of Hydroisotoma schaefferi. Lineage (NCBI taxonomy): Eukaryota > Metazoa > Arthropoda > Collembola > Entomobryomorpha > Isotomidae > Hydroisotoma > Hydroisotoma schaefferi. The sequence continues at coordinate 701 of JAQFZX010002590.1, read as the reverse complement.
AGTTATATTATAATTACGTTTTGTTAGTAGAGAACTTGGTTGAAATCTTCAAAGACTTGTGGCATTATTTGCTCATCTCTTTTGTTTCCCTTTACATGTGGAGCGTTTGTTTTATTTGCTAAATTTTAATCAAAATCCGACAAAAGTTGTTACATTAGTCTGTACGTATTAGATTCTTAATGCGGCTTGAAGAAACCTATTTAACTTTGGTTTGCATTATTCTGCACAATGCAATGTTTGGTTCTGTCCTCTGTAAAATTCCGTGTTTGCGTTGTAATATTAAAATTGATACTTTTGCCTGGGGTTTATGGTTAAAAGGGAAAGCTGCCATCCATTCAAAAATTGCACAACTGTCAAAGCTTATCCGTCGAGTATCCTGTGTAGAAATGTACCTTACTTTATGCCATTAAATTTGGCAGTAGCAGTATTAGCATTATAGAATGAAAGTAAAAGAGGTAGAGGAACGTTATACAGACAACAATTTGGCAAAGAATTTGATAAAAACTCATCCCAATTCTCAAGGCTAGAAATCGTGCAACCAGACCTCTCTTCGACTTTCTACTAAATGCGATGGTTTTACAGGAAAAATAACGATATTTGAGACGATAAATCCACTACAGGTAATACTACCTACGGACAGTTGGATGGAGTCAAATGCCATTAATTTCTACATCTCTTGGGTTTATGTATTGAGAATCAGG
>JAQFZX010002589.1:0-17992 GCA_034682405.1 Hydroisotoma schaefferi | reverse complement strand
CCAATTGAGGGAATTCGATGATGAGGAAGTCAACTCTTTCCTATCCAATTACATTATTTCTTCACTCTGTTTCGTTCCATAAATGAACGTACATCTTCTACCTAACCGTAGTAAAGCCCTAGAATAAGGTTTATAAAGGGATGGCATGAACTAACATAAACTACTTACTGGTAGAATAGAGTACTGTACACAAAACTTATTAGTTTTGGTTGGTAGGCCCCGGGACTGGGAGGAAAATCGGCTAAAAGCTTTCGAAACTTAATCCACTTCCTTTAATAACTTCTCTGGATGTCTGGATGCTTTGTTGACTTGTATGACTTCGAATAGAACAACGTCTAGTTGTAAAACACGTAGGCGTATACCTTAGTTAAGTTTTAAGTACGACTTGTACAAAATAATTCTCGGTAAATTTTAAAATCATATTACATTACGAATGTTACAAATATCTACAATAATAGGTTCGCCTTAGTAATAATAAAGTGGGTCTTTTGCCCAGGGTTATTCCGATTTTCCATGCTAATAATATTCCTTTTATGTGTAATCTAATGATTTCAGGAAGTTGGTTTTAGTTTGTTTACTCTAAAACTAATATTAAGGTTTAGAGGGAGATGTTCCACACAATTCGTAGTACACTTGCCTACAGGTACTTACAGAATATACAGTACAACAAAAACAATATGGAATTAGTTTCATCCCTTACAGGAAGTGAGCAGTTTTGTTACACATACAGTAAAACAAACGGAAAATATTGCAGAGTTTTATAAAAATTAAATCATGTTTAGTACCAAAAATGTATGTGGAAATGTGCATGTGTAGTAAAGGGTTTCATTCATGTAATGATTTGTATATCAAAAGGTATCTAAAGCACCGATAACCTTCCACCTCTATTATCCTGATTATAAAGGTAAATTAAGTGCAATTAACAATATGTAAATGTATTGGTAGTGGTATGGTGGTTTGGATTGGTTCAATAATAGGTTACGCAGCGTTAAATGAATGTCTGTTAACATTAACAAATTTCGAACTTATGAATTAGTTAGACTATAAATTTTTAGTGGGAGTTTCTTGTAGGCCGAACGGCAGAATCAGTGATAAATCTAAGTTCACGTACCTTTAAAATGATCCGACACACTAAAACCAATAGAGGTTTGTTCCAGGCTAAAGATTAATTTATTTATTGGTAATATTATGTGGGAAGGAAGGCTGGCATTTCATTCAACCTAAAGCAAAGGTCTCACTGACACACACTACTTTACCCTTGCATTAATGAGATTCTGTTGAGTATTTGTCTCATACTTTATAATATATTCGATGGATTAGTCTACGGAATTAAAATATTTGTAGGTTTTGGTTGCAAGTTGGTTGGTTGAAAGTTAAATTTCACTAAACAATTTACAGTTAACACTTCACTCTGAAGTATTAAGGAGTAAATGGGAATTCTTGCTGGGATTTTATTCAAGTTTAAATTCAACTTTATGTTTAAAAAAATCAAGATCAGAGTTGAAGTAGATGCATGTGTGACTGTAGATGATTTATGTATTATTTATTGCAATCATCGTTATTATAAGGTTAACACTTTTCAAAACAAGCTTAGCATAGCAGCGCTACGGGAAAGCAAGTCCTTCCTCTTTGAAAGCGAAACGCACACTGAACAAAACTAAACTCCTTCTGTCTCTAAAAATGTGTGTAAGTTCTCAACCTCTCATTCCCTTCCCTTGCTTACAATCATCTACAATTATAGAATACTGCAGTAGAATAGTTCTCCAGGGTAAGAAATTCTAGTTGTTTTTCTAAATTATATTTTTAGTAGTTTCAATTCTTCCTTGGTCAGCTTGCCAGATAGTAAGTACTACATAAATAGTAATAGTAGTAGTAATAGTGGTAGTAGTAGTAGTAATAGTGGTAATAGTAGTAGTAGTAGTAGTAGTAGTAGTAGTAGTAGTAGTAGTAGTAGTAGGAATAGTAGTAGTAGTAGTAGTGGTAGTAGTGGTAGTAGTAGTAGTATAGTCAGTACTAGAAGTAGGATTAATAGTAAATCCTAAGGTTATAAATAATAACAGCCCTCTATCAATATCATCTCCAATTTAATTTAGCTGATAAAAAGTTATCCCCAAAAGTCCCCCGAGTTTAATAATAGTCTTGGCAGTATTTCTGAGGTAATGTAAGTTAAAGGTAAATGAGGCTGAAGAGTATCCATCAGTCACTCAGTATGCGAGGGCTGCCCGTGACCCTAAATATTTCACAGACCTCCTGCAGTCCTTGAAGCAGCTTGGAGGAATAAAAAGGGCCCTCCTTTACCCCACATAGTCACAGTCAAAATCTAGTCTGGAAGAATGAACGAGACCCTTAAAGTACTCCAGCCCTTGTCACTAGAACCTACCCCGGAGTGTGAGAAAAAAACGTTAAAAAACTGAACCACTGAATTCTAGATATGATTATGAGTAAGAAGAGAGTAAACAGAGTGACAGTGTGCATTTATTATTACATTGACTTTACTTTTTTATGAGGAACAGGAAAAAGCATTTAGAATTCAGTGGAGGAAAGTAGAGAGAATAATATTGAAATAGGCAAGGAAAAAGTGACTAATAAATAGAGGAAGGGACCCCTTAGAAGTTTTAAAGAGGCTTGAAAAGTCACCAATGAACTAAAATCAACTGGGAAATCTGAAGATGACCAGAAATTGACAGAATATAATAGAAAAAGGTATAGGGACTTTTCTTGCCTTCTTTTAAAGCAAATATAAAATAGGGAAATCAATTACAAAGGTAGTTTTAGACATTGTTAAGGAAAATATAGAAAATGTCATCTGTCAAAATCCCTTCACCTGGTTAAAAGTGATTTGATTCCAATTTTTGTTCAAACTTTCATACAAGCAGAGTGCAAACACAGTAAAATACTTTCGAAGTTTAGAAAAAGTTTCATGAATTCTTCTCCAAATTTTTGGTTCCTAGACCCTGCTCATCCCCCAAAAAGTAAATATTAGTAGTCCCTAATGCATGTGGTAAAAGTAAAGTACTAAAATGTTAGTTTTAATGCACAACAAACTACAACAAAGTCATACTAGTTGTAGATAGAAGTACATTATTAGACTTCATTCATTTTATTTTCACTTTGAGTAGATTTCTCTCACAAGAAACTGTTTATTTTTCCTTAAACCAGCAGACGACCCTGCATGTGCAAAGGGGTTGGTTGGTTGGTTAGTAGAAGCCGTTCTTTTTACACATTTTAAATATTTATTTATTCACCCTCAACAAGGCTCATGTAAGGTTTGACTTTAGTGGATGTGGAAGAAGGTGGTGCATTGGATTGTTGAGCTGACCACAGTCAACAGAAAACTCGTGGAGAGAAGGAAAAATAAGATTCCTTCCAAGATTCAAGACGAATCTTCTCCTTAGGAGGTTGAGGGATCCCTCTTGACATGCTTCTTCTTCCAAGGGTAAATAATGTTCAACCCTTGTGGAAAGAAAGAACTGTACTATTGTATAAATTAAATGGTGTTTGTCTATGCCAGCTAACTTTACCTTGAAGAATAAATCCTCCGGGAGTTATTTCTTCACTTTTTGAGGATGTGAAGACGGGGAATTATTTTTAGTCGTGGGTTTGGAATTGTTTCTATATGAAGAAAGTAATCTTTTACAGCATGGATGATGATCTTGACCTTAGGCATTATTTTGATTCAGAATAATACTACCACTTCGTGGTATATTTTAGTAGGTCCATGGGATATAAATAAAATATTTTGACTATTCTATACAATAATTAACAATCAAACGGTATAAGAGACATTACCGAAGTTTGTAAATGGTTGTAGGGGTAATAATTTATAATAAATACGGTATACCAATACCCGCACTTCACCTTAAGAATATGTACATGGAGTTATCAAGATGTAGAGGGATGATGGGATGAACATTATTATGTACGGTTTGTTAACCAGAGACAACCTCTCCTGTCCTCCCACCTAACCTATTCCTAGGTAAAGTGAAATATAAACCTCAACTAGATTTCAACCGATGATGGTAGTTGTTCTTGGATGGTTTACCACTTTTTCTTATTGGATTAAACCCACAAAGAAAGGGAATAGAATGCCAAGAAGAAAAGAGCAGCAAAGTAAGAAAGAATAAAAAAAAAAGAATTAACAAGGGCAAGTGTAAGCTGTCAAAACAGGGACGGGACTGGAGACAGGAGAAGTATACAAAAACCTAGCCAAGTGTCTCTTCAACTATGGATCAATCAATCACATCAGTTTTAACAAGTACAACTACTACTACTACAATAACCACCAAAACCACATCACAACGGTTGCTCTATTTACAATTTTGTAGTGCAAGAAATATCCGGACAAATGGATGTATTTTACCCAACGTAATTATTATTTGGCCAACATGAAATGAAAGTGCAAATAAAGAATAGAAACCTTATTCCAAAAATATTATGACATAAAATGACTTGACGTCAACATTAATTATGAAACCCGTCTAATAATGTCAACTTTATTGTAGATATACAATTGAAAAGTTTACCCAGTAAAGTAACACGGTTTGGACTTGAATTAAAATATCCACATAATTAGATATTGTGATATACAAAAAAACGTAAGGAATCCATAAACATTCTGGAAAGGGTGGGCCGGGCAACACTTCAATTCTGGGTTTAGTTTTAAGGACACTTTTAATTATAAGATAATAGTAGAATTGTTGTAGAGTAACTTGGATTTCATTGGGCAGATAAAATACCATGATATAAACTGGAAATGCCTATACTACCTCCAAAACTCTACTCTCTCTGCTTCACATTTCACAGACTGAAGAATCTGAAGAAGTTGATCTTGTTCTGATTTACAAAAAGGCTCACCCGTACTCTCCGATTTCAACCTCTCTCTCCCTCCATCGCTTCACATTAGCCTTTCATCCACGTACCATTTATAACACCATGTAGGATTTTTATACATGATCGAAGATCATTCAATTTTTAAACAAGGCAAAAGAAAGGAAAACATCACAAATTCACACATTTACAAGAGAATAAACTTTTGTCATGTACATACGGGAGTAAAAAATATAATAGCAATACGAGTCGTTGTTGTATTTAGGATTTTTTTTACACATCCTGGGATTTTAAATGAAACTGGAACAGGGATTTTTACTAACTGTAATCAAATGATGATAATTGGGGATTGCTGATTGTGTATTTAGTGTATTATATTATATTATTGTAAACGTACATGAGTTGTAAATTCACCATAGAAAAAAATCCCAGATACAAGACGAAGAAACAAGTTAATATGTAACATGAACCTAGACGGCTCTACGCGGATTGGGATTTAGAGATGTCGTAAAAAGTTCTCTAAAAACTTGCTCTAAGTAAGAAATATTCTTAGATAAACTGACTGTTATCACTTTGTCACTCAAATAATAACCAGACTTGATTTTTACTTTACTATGCTTTACTTTGCTGCTGTCAGCTAGAATGCTGAGATAAGGAATGGTAAAATGCATTAGGAAGCAGAATTAGTTGTTTACGACCCGCTTGGGTAGGAAGAATTAATAAGCAATTTTTTAAAAGTTAGATTAGAGTTGCATTTTCATATTTGATTTTTGAGTAAATTAATAAAGAGAGGTTTTTTGGTAGACAGTTTTGCATTTTATCGGTTTTAGTATAGGATTTAGATGCTGAGTTGATAGTTGAAACTTGGAAGGAAATGATAGACTGCAATTTTTGCATTAAGATACTTTCTTAGCCGACATATGACACATATACTCAGTCAATACTACCACAATTCTACCTATCTATGTCTGGGAATATTTATACGCCAAAAAATAAAGTTATAGCATTTATTCATCACTAAATATCTCATGAACTATGTAATATCTAGAATATTTCAGTTATTTCAGCTGCATACTTTACACCCAGTACAAAATAAATATAAAAAAAGAAGATTACATTTTGAGGTATAATTGCACTTTAAAATCAATGTAGCGTAAAGGAACTATCTATAAATTAAACAATAAGTTTAATGCCCATTCTCAATCAAGATATATATGAAGGGGTAGCGTTAAATTGTAACCTCAGCCCTGCAAAATGTTAAGTAAACGCGTAGACGAAATTAACGTTTAAAATATATCACGGGATGTGAGAAAAAAGCGTCAACTAAGCTTTAGGAAAGGCAGGTGTGGAATGTTCTTGTTAGAGGCAATAAGTTAGGAAGGGCAAGGACATTCCTTGGGTAAAAATTTGACAATTCCTCAAGTCCCTTATATCTACTACCAGTAATGCCACCAACTACACCCTTCTTGCTCTTATGACTATAGCTTCTCTTTCTGAGATGCATCCTTGTCTATTCTGCGCGGTGAGGAAGTAAATCTTGGTATGGTATATTGAAAGGTTTCCTTATGAGTTATTGACATAACCTATCTAGTTACTAGTTAATCTGGAGTGTATATTTTAAACAGGGGAATCGTTAAGGGTTTTTCGGGGTCGGAAAGTGTGTCCCAGTCCCAGTTGTAAGCAGGAAGTAAGTTAGGTAGTAAAACTTCGGAACCGTGAAACCCGTGGATTCAATTTCATGAAGTAAAGATACCCGTAGGTAGCTTTTGGTAGTAGCCCCTTACTTTTATTGCCTTGTAGAAATATTGATTGTGTATAGCTGGTTTAGTGTAAAAGATTGTATGATCAAGGGCGTTTTATTTAAGAGAGCATAATAAGAGCAAGTTTCATTGTTTTATTTCTCTACTAATTCAACAACTGCTTTCCTAATCCCTTTCTCCTTTTCTGGGCTTAGGAAGAACAGAGAATTCTTCGTAGTAATCTGTGTAATTACCTACATATTTTTCCCTGTTTTCTATCTACCCCGTCCATGGTTTATTGTTTGTTTCAATGGCCATTTCCTTCACTAGAGTCAATACTTTAGTGTAGGAGTGGTGTGGGCTATGGTAAAATAGCTCACTCTCTAACTTACTTCAACTACAACAAAGTTAAAGATAACTGTTATGGGGTTGACTGAATTAGGGGATACAATTTAGAATTGTTTTGGTTGAAATATACGTTGCTAGGATTAGCTCAACTTTACTTACCTAGTTGTAGTGGGATCCTATTCCGTGTTTTGGATCGACATAAGAGTGGAATAAACCTGCCAGATGAGGACAAAAGTCAGCTTATTCCTGGGAAAGGAACCCTTTAATTAAGTAAAATAGAGCCCCGTGCTATTTACACCGTCGATCATATTTTACTGCTGTTTTTCACAGAATTTTCTTACTCATAATTGTTAATCTATAGTCGTTTTTTTAACGATAAATCATTCATAGATCTGCAGACAAATATTACTTTGAATTATTTACATGTACAGTTTGGCCTTTGGTGGTCTTATTCAATAAATTGCGGTTTACTATTCTGAATAAAAATACACAGATACTCTGAACAAACTAACCATCTCGTAGGATGAGTTTACTTTACTTCTAGATACAGCTTTGTCACTGTTGGCTCTGTAAACGAAACTCTTAAGGGTAAGAATTGCCATCTCATTCTTCCAAACCTGATGTTATGTTATTTGGCTTAGTTTAGTTCAGTTTGCATATCTAATTCCCATGAAATTCACAACAACAGGCATGATCTGCAATGCATTATTATTATTATTATTATTATTATTATTATTATTATTAAACTATAGTCCTTCCTTAAATATAGTTCCGTCTGTTACATCCCGCGATTAAAGTCCAGCCTTATTTCTGCACAGGTCTTACATTTATACTTTACGAATTTTTAAAACCTAGTTCAATTATTTAAAATAAATCAATAAGAGCATGTGTCACAAACGCTATGATCTAAATGTACATCAAGGAACAGCTCATAACCCAACCTTTCCAGCTACAAACGCGTTGCAGTCCATACCGCGCCTTGTAATACCACCACTGACTGCGTGATATAAGCGAGGTTCTATACTCAAATATATAAACTGCTTTGCTGACTTTAATGTCCTTATCTCGAGAGACAGGGAGAGATACGGGAGGGAAGGTTCCTATCGGAACGTGATGATCGTAGATTTTTCGTAGAAGAACAAGGGGAATAAAGAGTGTGACCTTTGACACTATTTGTGGACTATAGTACGACCTGTTGTTTTGACTAAAACGCTGACAAAAACTGCTTCAAGGGAATCATCGCGTCAAATTCATGTTTTTTACTCTCTCCAGAAAGAGTATCATCTACTCTTTTGGTTGGGTAATAAGTAATGTTCAACTTGTCGTCTTCTGATCTTCTCTAGTCACCATTCTCCTTGTATGTCGTATCTCTTACGTCTCCGAGGTCTCATTTTACTCTATCTTTATTACCTCTCGGAGTTCTTAGTTTTGAAAAGAAATGGATGGAATGGAGTAGAGGAAGGGGGTTTGTTGGAAGACGAGAATGGTAAAAAAATATAAAAAGTATGCACATTTAGCTCGATTACCGATTGTGATGTGACAGTTAGCAAGGAATTAGGAGTTTAGGGGAGGGAAAGTTATTGGGACAAATTTCTACCCCACTTGTCAAAGACATTTTGTACAAACTTACCATATTTCTTGTTATAATTCCCCTGGAGAATTATTCTCTTAAAATAAAGTTGATAACAGTTAGATAGTTTTTTTTATTGAATTGAAGTGGGAATTATACCGGGAGAGAAACTATTAAAGAGGGAATAAAATCGGAAATATTGTCCCTACAATTAAGTGGAGCTATTATTATTTCAAATGGATGCTACTAGAAGAAGGTTGTAATTCGAGAATGGACTGTATTTGCATATTTAATCCGCTGATTGCTTAACTCAGGAAATAAGAATGGGTAATAGCTCAGATTGAAGAGTACACCTTATTTGCAAAGGTAGAAATCAAGAGGGAAGGAATTCATACAATCATGTTGATAACTGGGTCAAAGTAAATGAAACTCGGCTACAATCATATTCTGCTTTCTAAGCATCAGGACTGAGCACAGGATGATAGGAAAATAAATTAAGTAGCCGAACAACGTTAAATAATTATTAAAATTCCTTAGCTTAAAGTTTATGCTAAATAATAAATAAATCACAAATATTTCATACGTTGTAAATACTTCTATCCGTTTTTTTAACTTTCACATATTTGGATAGCTGGACTCTTATTAGATTCTAATTTTGTCCGTTGAAATCGACCCTGTCTTAGTAGGAAATAATGTAGAGGAAACAGGACCTGGGTATAACTTCGGGAAACTCCGATTAAAAACCCCAGTTAAAACCCCCAATTGTATACGTATTTTTTTCGGTAGCTTCTTGGAAAACTTTCACAGATCGTTCCACTACTGTTCCGGATCGTTCCACTACTGTTCCTCAGATACTAAAACTACGGACATTTTCCAAAATAAAAGGTTGTCCTCCCTCGTATGGTTAAAGACTAATCCCTTCTCTAATCTCTGTTTCCTCTACTTTACATTAAGCCAGCAGAACCAAACCCATGCTTACTCCAACTGTGAATGCAACTTTTGATCTTTTAATTCCTCAGTATTGCATTACATTGCATTCTCATCCAGATGAACTCATCCACTTCTCCAGTTGCAGTTGACTTCTTAAGGTTTAAATTCATGAAAAAACGGTAACTCTGTACAAGTAAATTTTGGAAGGATTTCTTATAAATCCAGAAACAGTCACCAGAGAAAACATTGCGATGGAAAAAAATCTCAGAACTTTAGAAACCCAAGCACCTGCTTTTAGTTCTAAATCAGCACTTTTTTTTAGCTTCGTCTTTTTTATTTAGAAATTTAGTACATCTAGATCCTCGCGTTCTGTAATTACTTGAGCTTAAAATAATGAGGTTAATTTTACCCGGATTGGGAGGAATATACACGCAAACCAACTCAAGCATCAACATAGTGTACAATAACAATCACATCACGGTGCAATGCAATGGATCCCGGTGAGGAAAGCCCGGACGGAGATTAAGGAATGCTCTGAGGGTTAATCAAATAAAGTTAAGGTCGTGTCGGCACTCTGCAGCAGTAAAATACCGGGATCGAGCCCTGAAAACCGGAGGATTAGTAGTAGTAGTAAATACCCGGGTATACTACTATAAATGCGGGTCTGCTTTACGGTTTTTTACGTGGTGAAATTACCCAAGGAAATCCCAGTTTCTGGCTGTTATGAGCTAATTGACTATTTGCCTGTGTCAGGGGAAGTCTATTAATCCTCATTTACTGCTAATCTTGCTTGGGCTTTTTAACACCTTCGCTTATGCTATTATTATATATTTGTTGTAATGATGAGCGTGTCTGGGTTTATGTGGTGACGTTGCTGATACTTTATAAATTAATTAGTTTTTATTAGTGGTATAATTTCAAAAAACATTTTTTTACTTGTGATTTGCAGTATGAAACATTCTAAGAATGTCAGCTATATTAGATAGGTGTGCAAAACGAAGCTTTTATTCTGGGTGTAACGACGGAAATACACACCCCCATGTCAAAGGGGAGGGTTGCCTCAATCCTCTTTCTTTCCCAAGTCAATTTACTTTCCGTTTCTTGGCTCAGTCAATCTATTGATTTCTTTTTCAGATGACTGAGCTCAAACTTGACATTATTGTAGAGCAAAATAATCCAGCAGAACCACAGGCAGAGAGTAGAGACAGGGACAACTGCGTTTACCAATATTATTTTATTATCATCCGAAATTTTATTCCACCCTTTTGTGTCTCTCTGATACTTTTACCTACAATAGACTGGTACAAGCTGTGGGAGATATTAGTAGATCAAGAATGGAACAGATAAATAATGACAAAACGTGTATTCACTTAGTAGAAGTAGTTGCAATAGAAGTAGTAAGTAGTGGTGGTAGTAGCAATTGTAGTAGTAGCGGTAGTAGTAGTAGTAGTAATAGTAGGAGTAGTAGTAGTAGTAGTAGGAGTAGTAGTAGTAGTAGTAATAGTAGGAGTAGTAGTAGTAGTAGTAGTAGTACTAGGACGTAGGAGTAGTAGTAGTAATAGTAGTAGTAGTAGTAGTAGGACGTAGGAGTAGGAGTAGTAGTAGTAGTAGTAGTAGTAGTAGGACGTAGGAGTAGGAGTAGTAGTAGTAGTAGTAGTAGTAGTAGTAGTAGACGTGCCTAGTAAAAATCGAAGTAAAGGTCTAATCTAAGGAAATACGCCAAGGAAAGCCACTCATGGATCGCTAGGTATTGACGGTACCATGAACCATCCGAATAGCCTAAAATTATTATTGCTTTCAGCATTAGCAATGAAGGGACGGATGGATAGTTTAGTTTGGTTGCGGAATGATATGAACTTGGGTTTTCGGTGAGCTGAGGAGTTTAATAATATAAAGTAAGACGGGGTTAGTTTCAGTTGGGGCCGGGAGTGATCAATCATCTTCCAAGTTGACATGACATTCGTGGCCACCTCATGCATATTCCACACCCTGAAATCTACCAAAAATCCCCCAACCTGTCAATCAACCCTCACGCTTCCGGAAATTAACCTTTAAAATCCCCATTGAAACTAATGCAAGAAGAACCCTTCCATGGCATGGCTGGGTTAGAAAAAGTATGCAATAAGACGAATGGAATTGCATTTAATAATAATAATAATAACATTCTTAACTGTTTGGCATTCTTTAATATTACTTTATCAAACTACGCTTCTTTCATTACATCAGAATTTTAACTTGAGAGATTATTGGACTTTCTAAACTTAGTTTATCTTAAACGGACCGGTCTTGTGACGGATTTAAAAAAAACGGAACAACTACTGTCACTAATTAAAGTAAACTGTGGAACTTTTAAAGAGCCTGAAGGAAATATTTACTAATCATGAAACGCGTAAAATAGGTGGCTACATTATGTTATCATCTAACTATTTGTATCTCAGTTTAACTAAAGTAATCGTCTTTTTTTGTACCCAAAAGTCATAAATGATCTCCTTTCTTGACAACTCGGAATATTTCTTCCATATCAATGAAATGCAGGCTGGGATACTTATCAATAAATTAAATCCCGACGAAAAAACTCTTACAATTTAATGAAAACGTTTAGGTTGTTGGAGAAAGAGGTTTTTCTTTACGGTGAATGCAGTTTTTGTGCACGGGATTTGTCGATTTGTAGAGGGGTGGCCAAATGTAGTAATTTCTAAGTATTCTTTCTAAATTGCAAGACCATTTGTCCGTCCTTTATGCGTCAACATGCTTTCCAGCAAAAATTCTGCAACTTTTTATCCGTCTATCAACAATGCGATGCAGAGAACAAAATGAATTACTACCATTTTGTACGGATTGTCAGGAATAAAGAAACTTCTAAGGTTTGAGACAGAACGCAAGAAGCATATTAGTCAAGTTCTACAAATGTTAATTGACAGTAATAAAACAATACAATACAATTGCTATGCTATAGTACGAAGGATTTAATTTATTGATGTGGTGATCCGATCTAAGCAAAATGGTACAATTACTTTGTTTATTATCTCCAATTAAATTGAACTGGATTCACTACAAAAGCTGGAATATGTTTTTTTTATTAATAAATCTTTCCGTCTGTTTTCTTAAATTTTCAATTAAATATTGTTAGCTTTAGCCCAAATAGTAAGAAGTGTATCGGCTTCTGCCAGTGTTTCTTCTTTTTTGTAGAAACAAAACCGGATCAAGTGACCAGCCTCGGCTTTATGTCCTTCGGAGTAAAAGGCTGAGGGAGGGATTCCAAGGACCTTCCAACTTTTCGCAAACCATTTGCAAAACTTGTAATCCAAGTCTCGATCTTCTTCTTTGCTCAGGTCGCATTTGGATTCTGATACAAGAAATCAAGTTATTCAAGGATTCATAGTAGTAGCAAGGTTATGGTTTCATTTTGCATAGGTTTGCTAAAGTACAAATACACAGAATTATCAAGGTATAGACGACCCACCTAAAGGTTTCCAATTGGCACAGAGAAAGGCCCCAGCTTCCGGTATTATGGGGATGAATCCCGCTTTAATGACAGATTTCGTAAAGATATCGCATCGCATTTTCAAATCTGCACCCAGTTGATAGAAAAACGAGTCATTGGTGTTTAAAAGAGGGATTTCCTTCTCAACTGCTACAGCGAGGGCTTCTTGGCATGGAGTGTTACAGGTGTAGACGCAACTCTGATTAGAATGAATCGTTAAATCATTTTAGCAAGAAAGCAGCAAAGTAGAAACATTTTACTTGTGTTGAAGAAACTCACTTGATGAGCGACATGAAGATTTTTCATTAAATTAGCTGGTCCGTATGACCATCCTATTTTCCATCCGGTTAAACTGTTCCACAACAAATTAAAGAGTATTAAAGAAGGCAGGGTTAGGCTGAATAGTTCTGAGGAACTATTCCATATGATTCGAAGTGATTTAAAAAATACGAAAGTACAAAGCTTATGCCCACACCCCTTTCGAAGTGGCTACCTGAAGGCTTTACCGGATGAACCAACGGTAATGGTCCGTTCCCACATCCCAGGAAGTGATGCCATTCGAATGTGTTCGTATTCGGGAAAGACGTTCATTTCATACACTTCGTCAGCAATGCAAACAACGTTGAACTTTTTGCAGAGGTTTCCTATTTCCTAATGATGGAATAAAAACTCTATAACTTTAGCTTAGCAATAGTTTAAATATGAATTACACATTGATTTAATAAGGCTGTATTTTACAGTTAATTCCTTTCTTGTGTAAACTTTCCCCAAGGGGTTGTTTGGGGTGTTCACAACAATCATTTTGGTTCTGGCATTAAATAAACCTTCAAGTTCTGCCATGTCCAGGGTCCAACTAGCAGAAGTAGTGGTTCCCTTGATGACTGTTGTCGGTTTCAAAGAAATGTGGACAGGTTGACCTCCAGCGAGAAGGATTATAGGACGATAGCAGTCGTAATGAGGTTCGATTAGAATAACCTTGTTTGAAATTAACAAAATTCAAGATCTCTCGGATTCTTTGGCAATTTGAAGTTTGCTAGTGAATCTCACCTCGTCACCGGGTCCGATCATGGACATAATTGTAGCGAAAAGGGACCCATATGCTCCAACAGTGACGAGTACCTCCGTCATGGGATTTATTTCTCGGTTAATAAACTTTCCATACATTATGGCAAGGGCTTTAACAAGTCGTGGGTGACCCTGGGAAATGTTTTATAAAATCAAGAAATGCGTGCAAACCTATTTTATTCTAATCCTGTGGTTGGTTAATGGGGAAGAAATGAGGATAAATGTCACTTACATAGGATCGTGTATATTGATGAAGTAAAGGGTCGGCGGAAGGGGCACATATTTTTGCAAGAGTTGAGGTCACCTCTTCTGCCGGGTGGAAATCGGGGAACCCTTGGCCTAAGTTTAGGGGCTTGTATTTTGCATTGAATTCGATAAACTCGACCCTTAGTTTTTTTATGGAAAGTTTGTTAGTTTTGAGTTTATTTATTTTTAAGAAGTAGTCCATGAATATGCTGCAATCTTACCAAACATTTCTTTCAAGCCCTTTGTACT
Organism: Hydroisotoma schaefferi; assembly: GCA_034682405.1. Classification (NCBI taxonomy): domain Eukaryota; kingdom Metazoa; phylum Arthropoda; class Collembola; order Entomobryomorpha; family Isotomidae; genus Hydroisotoma; species Hydroisotoma schaefferi. The sequence goes on along the minus strand of JAQFZX010002589.1, from coordinate 3,534 downwards.
TTTTGTGCAGGGGAAACTTTTCATCAATCTCTGAAGACATCTTTCCAACTTTTATGGTAAATCAATTGTATGGTTTCTAGATCCAAACCCTAACCCAACCCTGCTGCTACTTTTACCTCAGAAATATAATAATTTAGCAAAGATGATTGTTACAGAGTTTTAAAATTAGTTATGACAGAATAACAAGATGCTAAAGGGTAGACAAGACCTGTTGAATGTCTAGTTATGGACAGAAAAGCATGTGTTTGAACACTAACCTTCGGCTGTCAGTTCATTTTTTATAACTGGTTTGTTCGCATAGACAGTTTAATTATCATTCGTGGTTTTACCTCTGATCTGAAGGAGTATCGGTAGTAATGCATGGACGGGAATCCCTGATTATAATGTCAATTTCCATTGGATATCAATCATAGTTTAAGATAAATCAATATCTCTCCTCTGTAGTGATATCTAATTGATTGCAGTCCAAACAAGTTAACTAAACCTAAACCATAAACTCTGCCCTTTCACCGACCCTAAGCTTATCTTTAACATTGCGTTTAGTTATTTATAATTACGAAAGTTGGGAAAGGACGTAATTAGTTATAATATCAGAGGCCTTTCACTGTAATTTCACACTTATTGATTACAGCTTTGGCTTTCCCATTTGCATAATAATTCTCATTCTCATAAAAAAGTCGCTTCATGCTATCAGTTTATGGTGTTTCGAACATAAGATTATAGTCTCAAAATGTGAATTTGTGTATTTCATTTTAACTTTAATGCAGCATTTTGTAAACTGTCCGGATTCCGATCACTATCCGATTTCAGAATGAAAGCTTATTAACTAGAGCATTGAATTAGCGAGAATACGGACTACGTCTTTATTGCACTTTCACTGCCCCGTTACCTTTCTACGTTTAAAATTAAAACGTGTGCTTTATCTTACTCTATAGTTAAGCAATTTTTCAAGGGAATTAAAGCAGCAAATTACGATACTTTTCTTCTATAATCAATTGCTTTTGGATCGAGTCAACCAGATTTGACAAAAATTATCAATCTTTTGCAAAGTGGTAGTTTTGTTTATTCAATCTTAATTTTTTATTCCGTGTGGGATTATATAATAAAACTATAAAACGAATGTTTCTTGACGGCATTAGATAGTAATTTATCTAAAATAATTAGTCTTCTTCTCAATCCAAAAACATCTTAAGATCTCTTCTGATATGCTCCAACTTGATTATCTTTGATTGCTATTAACTGCTGCAGCCTAAATTATATTCATTAAGATTTAAATGCGTGCCATTTCCAACATTTGTTCATATTGGATAATAAATAAATCATAATCTAAATCTACAGTCTTTCCCATTCCCTTACGTTGCAAACATCCCTCTAGATCCTCATCTGAATTGCAAACCTTATATCCTTTACTATCAGCATCATCAGATAGTAGGACGCTTTCCCAAACTCTTTCCACTGAAGCCTTTACTTTCCATAGGATGAGGGGTTGGTCTTTAGCCCGGAAGGTTTTAAGAAGGTCGACCACACCCTAATAACAAATGGGTGTGGATTAAGGGTCATGTTGTTGGGCGTATAAGGGCAGGCATAAGCTTACCTGTGCTGCAGTATAGTCAGAGAATTGCACAAATTGACAGTCAAAAACAACCGGAAGAGGCTTGCCCCCCACTACAAGGGGATCATTGGCCCCTTTCATGATTATGTATCTTGTATAATCAACGGATGGAAATGTGACCGACCGATCGATCTCAACCCAGAGGAAATTCAATCCGTTGAGGGTCTAGGATTTTAATAAAATATTTAATTTCAATCGCACAAAAAGGTCACTTCTAGTGACCTTTGTTGATAAGGTCCTTACTTGGCCCTTGCTAACGGTAACTCCAGGTCTGGCTGCGTAATACAGGAGAAACAGGGTACTGACTCCGAAGCCAAAAACAATCCCGTACTCCAATGCAATGAACAGACTTGCGAGGAAAGTTACTATCCATGGAATTAAATCCATTTCTGAGCAAGAATTTCTTTACATTAATCATATTGCTGGCTGGAGTTATTTTTTAAAGTTGTAGACATAAAATTCGACCCTTTAGTTACTTTTGCTTTTCCAAATCTTTAACAGGATTTCGAAATCGACCATGAAAATAACAGCACAAGTAGTGACGGATGATATCGTAGCTTTTGGGATGTAGAAGAATTGAGGTGTGAATAGAACTAGGGCAAGAATCATTACTGCTCCTGTGACTAAACCCCCCATGGGACTTTGAGCCCCTGAGGAATAGTTTATAGCTGTTCGTCCGAACGCTCCTGTAACCTGCAAAGAGATAGATGGGTCAATAAAATATGGGGTTCATTTCATATCCAAAAAGTCGGAATTTGCAGAATAATATGAATCAAACCGGAACAGAGCTGAAGAAAGAGCCCACAAGGTTGGCCAACCCTACACAAAGTAGCTCTTGAGTAGCATCCACTCGGTTATTTCCAGCAAACGCTTTAGCGATTGTCATATGCTCCATTAAAGCTATCAAAGGGATTACCACAAGGGCTGATGGCTTGTCTTTAAAAACAGTTCCTAGAGAGAACTCCACAACTTCCCCAGTAGAATTATCCCGTTCGGAGAATGAGAATGGGGGTGGTTTAAATGGGGGCATACCACTGGGGACGTCTCCTGGAGGGTCATTAGTTGTTTGAGATTGTTAAAATGCACAAGGCATATTGTAGGTATTCTACTTCTATATGTTTTTAAATACCAACGAAACCAGCCAGGGAAGAATCCCCCACGGTCCCAAAAATGACCGTGGCCACCACAACGACCAAGACGTTCCTTGACGTTGCAAGAAACCAAAGAAATTTCTTGAATTTGGGCGAAAAATTCCCAAATAGTTTGAAAATGTTTTCGATTTTCTGAAAGTGTTTTTTTTTAACATTTTACTAACAGCTTTCTTGTAATTAATCCATGGGATTTTATCCAGGAGTTATCTCACCATTAGTACAAGCAAAGCTATAATTGACACTAGACCAATCATAGAATCGTTGAGCTGGACATTGGATATGTTCTTAAAAAGACCTTTTAATTCCTCTAGAAATCCATTAGCCTTGTAGGAAAGGCCGAGAATTGTTTTTAATTGGGTTGAGATTATTGAAATTGCTGCAGCAGAAGTGAATCCAGAGATCACAGGCTTGGAGATGAAAGTTACGATAAATCCTAGAAAATAAAATAAAAATCGTTAAATCCCCTAGTACGCCAAGCTGCTCGCAAAAGTTCCCTTATTGTACATGAATATAATGAAGGGTTCCTTAAGGCCCTACCTAATTGAAAAAAGCTCATAAGAAGTGTCACAATTCCGGTAAAAAAGCATAGTAAAACGGCAAACTCCGGAGGTTCCCCTTTCGTGTATGAAAGGGTAATAATTGCAGTGGTCACGGTTGGTCCAATTGTAATGTACTTTGCAGAGCCAAATATCACATAAATGAAGGAACCAACTATTGAAGAATAGAGGCCGTACTGGAGAAATACAATTAATCATTTTTAAAAAGTCAATC
>JAQFZX010002588.1:0-17993 GCA_034682405.1 Hydroisotoma schaefferi | reverse complement strand
CTAACTCAATATTATTATGATACAAGATTATTTATTATGATAAACAGCAGCCATAGTCAACACTACAACCTTATGATAGATAAGTGGTGAAAATAGCTATTCGATCTTCAACTAGGAGTTAGTCATTTCCGAGTGTTAAACTTAAAACAGAAGAAAAACGAACCGGACGGAAGGTTTGTTTGCAGTTAAGAAGACTTTATGGGCAAACGCGATTTGAGCGTGTACTTTCAAAGTTATAACTGTTGTATTGCAGCGACTTAGAAATAATGTATTTGAAAGGAAGGCGATGGAGTATTAGAAAAAGAGAGGGTTCGAATGCGTAAGCAATTGGTCCTACTTGCTTGTACTGGTACCACGTACAAGTTAAAGTACTAGAATACCCGGTTGCGGGTTCTGAGTTTCTTCAGTTCGAACTCAGCGTGTCGATAGTCATGCCTCTTCCTCCTCAGGCTAGCTTATCTTTGGAAGAAACGAATGGGAGCTCTGAGACTCTTACTACAAATACAAAAACTACTACTCGTTGGCAGTCAACAGACAGGTCCATTAGTCTTCCCCTTATCAAAACTAGTGTAAATAGTCCTGGGAGAGCTGTTGTTGTGGGGAAAGTTGATCCTTATTAAAGAAGGCTTTTACAGATCAATTACAAACGGGATCTCGGAAAAATAAGGTCTTTAAATGTAAACAATATACGTTTAAGTCTAGGCTTAATCGTTTGATTCCACTAAGGTTAAATCACGGAAGCGTAGATCCTTCACTCATCTGATACACTCAGTATGTGTGTGATGATTGGCTGATTGGAGAGAAGTTTCAACAATTAGTAATGCATCCCTTGAACGTACCACAAAAACGGTTAAGAGTGATCACAGAGGCCAAGATTCAATTGAGATTGAGGATCTGTGAGAAAACGGTGAAATACGGAGAGAGAAAAGAAAGTACATAATTTTGTGATTTTATTAAAACAAATTCAAAATTTGCCTACATATTACAAATAATATCATGAAAAACTGCTTAGTTATGTTGGCGTAGTTTGTGCTTCAATTGAAATTAAATCATAAATGCACAAAGGGAAATGCTCTCTTGAGCAAATGTGAACCACAGTGGCAAGTAAATATTATATTACACCTGCTCTAATGGATGATGGAACACATCTTTCGTGGTATAATAGTAATATAGAATAAACCATACAACCTTTGTTTCTGTATAAAAACTAAACATGTCGTAGCAAAATTGTCAACAGAAAGAAAAGATGTGAACTGTGAAAAGATTCGGATTACACCGTCATTAAGTCCATTCTTCCGTTACATTTAGTCATCACCACATCGCCACTAATTTATACCGTCAATCATAATTCATAACTGTTAGAAACATGTCCATCTATGTTCTTTGGAAAATTCTAATACGTTAGCAGTTATTACACTACAACACAACTACCGTACATGCCGAGTATACCTTTACTAAATCAGCGGTGCTCCAAATTGAAGCATGAACTTATCGTTCAAAATTGTGAGTATCAACATTCAACATAACCTAAATAATCCTCATCCATCCATCCTACAAGAAGTATGTTTTGACCCAACTGATGCAAACTCCGACGAGCTTGTACTAACACAACTCAATAAAAATAAAAGAATCTGAGCCGCGTTCAACAACTCTCGCAGACTTGAAAAGCACAGTCAACGGTTATAACGATGTTCTTGTTCTGCTGCTGGCTACATACATGGCATAATGTAATTCGACACTTTGCAAAACATAATTGAAGGATGTAAACCTTCCTTTCATTGCCCAATATAAAACCTGTAAACCTGTCGAGCCAGCATCAGCACCTTTTGCAGACTGGACCAGTCAAGTCACAAATTAATGGAGAAACGAATTTGAGGGGAAAAATTAGATAGAAAGTATGCAAGTCGTGGAAAAGCCTGTTCTGTCGGAGGAAACGGAAATAGAAGCACTAACCTACAGCGAAGGAAGAAAAAACTAGGCTACCGTTAAGTTATGTGGTGTCGTAAAACGTAAAGCTGACAGTCGATATACTGTACTTTTTAACTTCGATTTGACAAAAGCCAGCTTGCTCTTTTTTCCATTCAATCTAATCCAACTCAAATATATCCAAAACCACATAAGTAGTTTGAAGCGTATCTATTAATAAAAAGTGAAAGACTAAATTCATTTGTAAACTTCGCAACTCTAAATTTTTTCCTTTCCTGGCTTAAGCTGCTCGACTTTCTCCTGAACAACGCGTAGGCATATCCTGCATGATGCAGCAAGGTGGAACAAGACGTCAGAACCAAGCTATGAAATACTGTTCATAGTAGTCATTCATAATCATGTAAAGAAACCCCCGTACAAGATAAAAAAGATCAGCCAGCCGATAAAAGAAAGAAAGTTTTAGAGGATAATAGCCAAATCTTACTGACAGTTTTTCGTTCAATTTACAGTAAAGAAAACTAATTCACGTTATTTCGTTTGGTGCATCACTTGAGTTAAGTTGCAGTGACTGTAAGATTAGCAGAATGAGTGAAATCGACCCTGAATGGTATGTTAAAACAGGGTTATCTTTTTTATAAGGTTACATTCATGCATAGTTTGTTATTATTATTGCAAATCGGTGGGGGATTTTGATTAGTTTGATTTTGATTTTAATATAAAGAAACTTTTAATTACAGAAATATACATGTCATTTTAAAGAAAACAACGATGTTTAGAAAAATATTTACTAGCCTTTTTGGATTTGTAAATTATTAACGTAAAACATAATACTGTTTTGCTAAGCTGGAAGGAGTCAATTCTGCTGTCGGAGGTTAGCAGCAGCCTTAAAATATAATATGATTTAGTCTGGGCGAGTGACTGCTGACTGTATGACCGTTTATCCGAGAAGAATTATCAGAGAATTATTTATTAGACCTTTAGTAATTGTGCATGTAATAGAACCTCAGGCATGCAGAAACTTCCAGCACTTATGCAGAAAGTTGTGCATGCCGTCACAGTATTACATAATGCAAAGATCAACCTTGATGGGCATGTAGCAAACTGATTGCATGCACTGGAAAGGATGTACGTATCATTATTGGTGGATTTCACGTACGTATGTGAATGATTTACTGCCGCATTCATAAATTAAGGTTAATTGCAATGCAACCCACCTTATACTTTCACATAACTTAATCGGACCGAAGAATTAGGTGAATCGGTCAGACGTAGAGTAGATTCGAACTTGACAGTCATTCATAAGAATTTTATGGCAATGACAGCTCTAATACTATTTCTCATGCTTCACAATTCCTACAATAATACTCTGTTTAAAATCCGAATTTTTTAAGCTGCTGCAACGAAGTGTTTATCAGAACGCCATTTTCTAATTTAGAATGCTTCAAATACTTCTATTGTCTGGGGATCGCTAATCTGCAAATATTTATTTAAATTAAATATTTGTTTAACTAATGAAAAACGTTCCATACAGAGGAAGGAGTAGTACTAGGCGGTGTGGAATTTTGGAATTTAGTTTTATGTACCTAGATTGTTGTGAGCTTCAATACCAAAATATGCTACGACATACAATTACCTACTTTATTTCAATATCGTTTAAGGCTTAAGAAATAGCTATCTACTTGATGTCCTTCCGTGAAATGCTATCGGCTCTTTACTAAGGCATGCAAATGCCTTTATGTGAATGCAGTGTCATGCTGGCTGGCTGTCCGCCCGAGCGATAACTTTCGAACCGTCCCACTTTTTTTATATCTGTTTTCGGTTTTCGGTTTTTGAGGTCACTAAACTCGACAAGTTTGCAAATGGGCCAATTAGGTCACACGACCTGGGTGGTGGGGTCAAAGGTCACGATTTCGTCTATGATAACTCCTATCAACCATGAAATCGTTGGAAAGGTACTCACTAGGGCATTTCAAAACAATGATCAAAATTGTTCTGTGACACTCAGGTCAAAAGTTATGACCTTAACAAGGTCATGATGGGGCAGAGTGAAACACTACTACCAAGTGAATCCCACAACTACGACAACTTCATTGGACCCTATTTGGGCACCCCCACTGACCTTGGTCAAAAGTTATGACCTTGCTAAGGTCAAATAAGGCACTGTGAGAGTCCACTACCAAATGGTATCCATACCCTCGAAATCTTAGTAAGAAACTATTTCGACACCCAACATTGACCTTGAGGGGGCGTGGTTGGGATAAAATAAGCCTCTAGCGCCAAATGATACCCATACCCTCGAAAACTTCACAGGACACTATATGGGCGTGGACACTGTCCTACAGAGGGCGCAATTGGGGTACAATGAGACTCTAGTGCCAAATGGTACCCCCGACCTCGACAATGACCTTGAGGGGTCGTGGTTGGGGCACAATGAGACTTCAAACAACAACGTTGCATGCCTTCGTTACGCCTGATTACAACGGTTTATTCAAGTAGTAATTTTCAGCCGTATTAGTATAAGTTCTTATCATATTACTTTCTTTTATAAACGTACTGAAGATGAGGGTACTTAACTTCCATAAATAATGCAACAGAAGTTTATTGTCAAGTGAGTCTATGTCAATGTTAGATGTAAGAACACCGCTCTGAAGGGTTTAGCTTACATAATGTAGTAGTACATAAGACGATAAGATTACTTGCATTCAACGCAGTTGGTAATTTCAGTTCCACTGGATCAAATAAATGTTTAGCATGCATTCAGTTTGCAATTTAAGCCGGATAAGCCCATAAGTTAAGTGTTAATGCAATCATAGGGAATTCTTCAGATGACTGTTAACCTTTCTGAGGCTTTCGTTGAGCCAAAAGGTTAGCCACTGATATCCGCGTTGGTAGCATTTGTTAAGCACTGGTGTTAACGCTTTGTCATAATATTATTATAGCGACAGTTGACAGCTTAATGGGATTCTTTCTAAATATGCTGCGGAAATTAAATGTCGGTCAATAAGCTTGCACAACAGTCAGTAAGAATAAGGATTAATAGTCTCCAGAGAGATTATTAAATTGTGCAATGACAGTGGTTTTTTCTTCAAATTCATCTTGCACAAGATTTTATCGCCTTGGATGCTTCTTCTGTAGCTTCCACGTACCAGAGGCATATCGTTTTATTTCTAAGAATGAATACGAAATAAAAGAAAGAAACTGCACTGTAAAAGTTAGTCATGCTTCTGGTAATTAGCCAAATTGCTTTCGTGTTAACTTAAGTGAAACGCAGCTTTATTTATTCTTATTACTATCCGTTAAGTGTAGGTGCTTTTTATTTTCCTTACTACATGCTATTTGACTTGTTTCTCTTTATTTTCGAAAGAGTAAGAAGAACTTGGTTTAGCTTAATGAATATTGAACCATCGCTGTATCTCCTTCCTATCCTGGTCATTAGAGCCTAATGTAAGTTTATAGGTCTAGAATGAAATAACGTTTTCAGAAGTTCAGAGTATGGTGAAAGTTTTCATCTGACTCGCTTAAAAGGTAGGATAAAAAACATAGGACTTCTTTAATCGTTCGTGTTGCTTCTCCATTCCTTTAGACAACAAGTTTTTGTTTGAACTCCAGAAGATTCAATTTCTTCTGTACCGTAATGTTCTGTTTACTATAAACCTCGTCGGTGAGAGATCAACATGCAACTGGAAAGTAACAGAACGACAATCATAGTTAAATCACGCAACAAAAATGTGAAATTCACAAACTCACATTCACCCTTGCTCTGATGAACCATTTAATAGGTTGCGGTTGCCGAGCTGTAGGCTGACTCTGAGTTTGAGTAGCTTATTTTATAACCAGTCGCAGTCAGTTTATAAACAGCCCCTTAGGTAAGGATGTCAACTGCTAAGGAAAAATTTGCTAGTGGATAATAAATCATTTGCCAAGACAAGTGTTTTTCAACCGAAATTTATTTAACTGATATGAATGTCAAGATGTCGTCTTAAGAAGATTGAAGATGAACGGACTGAATAAAGAGTGGGACCCTTTGTGCAGTGCTTCAACTTCGACCTTTGACTTCTATAACCTTCTACTTTCTACATATAAAAAAGTCATCGTACAGCTTGGTAATTTAATTTAAATTTAGAACAATTAAATTAGACTTAGCTTCAAGGTTTATTAATAAACCTTTTAGGAAGGGGTTGGGTATTTTTGAGATTTTTAAACTAAAAATAATTTTACCGTTTTGCAGTTATCTGTGATGCAAATGCACGACATCAGTTGAAACGATTTTGTTCTTAGTTTGTCCATGTGAAAGAAGCGAGCGTGATTTCAATTCTAGCAAGCAGTGATTATAATGTCGTTATTTTTTACTGCAGTAAATTCTGTAAAGTAAAATCACAAAACAAAAAATGACAGTGTTAGGTAAGACCAATCATACCCTAGAATTCCTTTTCTCCATCCATAATTACTTCCTAAAAAAACCTAAACAATGAGCAAGACGCATTTCATGGATGAATTAATAAAAGAGAACAACCCCACATTAACAGTGTTAGTAAGCTCTCGTCTCTTAAAAACAGCGTGGCTGAAATAAGAGCTGGTGGAGATGCCGAGTCTAGTCAGGATGCAGCAGGTTTTAATATTCTTCATTCACGGAGAGTCCACTTTCGTCTGCATCGCGTTAACAAATGTCTCTTTTCCATAAAAAAAAAGACTTCTCGGACTTATAAAAAGTATCCAGACGCCTAAAAGTTCTAGTATTCGCTTAATATTGCAATCCACTTCTCCCCATAATGATCTCTTTGTGGGTAGTTAGTATAAGTACTAAGATAACTACGGTAGCATGTACGTACGTCAGAAAGCTTAATGCCAGGCAGGGCTTACGGTTTGCTTCAAGCTTGGCATGGTTTAGTCAGTATATTCAATACTCCACGGTTCAAGTCCGGGTGTCCATCCATAACTCATCTATCTTGGTTTATAGTTTATAATTATGTTTCTGGGAAGAAAAATACATCAAGCACGTAGAAGCTTTAGCTTTGATGATTAGAAAAGGTGAGTGTAAAAATTCCAGGAGCATTGGGGAAAGAAAGTATCAGAATTGTAGAGCGTTATATAAAATGTCTAATGAGATGAAAGTTGCACAGGAGCTTTTAACCGGTCCGACCGACCGAACCTCTTTACTTTATTACTTATTGCTGCTATTTCTAGCAAGTACATCAGCATTAGTAAATCAAGCTCTCTTTTCTCATTCATTTAGAAGAACATTAACTCAATCTGTAGGTTTACACTGTACATAATTACAGTAGTTTGTAAGCTTTTGTAGTGTATCCCAACAGAAATAAATAAAGGAAGATAAAAGCATTCATTAATCCATATAAATAAAACCCAGTTCCGAGAGTTTATTTTTTTAATTATTTTTTAGTTTTATTTTGTGTGTGTGTCTGTGTGTGTGTGTGTGTTCCTAAACGCGTAATCCGATTTCAACATGCAATATGTCGTTTTAAATGCGATGTCAATATCTAGCGATTAGTTGATAAGCCAAATGACCTTGATCTTCAGGGGGGTCAAGGCAAAGGGGCTTCTGACGTCAATGAACGTTAAGGGGCTTATGATACATCAAGTCACACTGAAATCAAGCGTTAAATCCAATGAAAGAAGCAAAAAGGGTCCAGCGGTACTTAGAGGGTCCCAACAAGGGGTCAAAGGGCCCCCCTAACTTAAAAAGACGTGTGTCCAAATTTTAAGTGTATCTGATTTACTTTTCAACTCTTCTCTACTTCTGCTACAACTACCCACACATTATAGCACATAGCTGAGGGCAATACTCTGTCTAGCTAATCCTTATTCAATATTCTATATGGGCTTATCCGACTAGTTAATACAATAATTTGTAAACTGCTTTGCTGTACATCTATTTTATCAAAGATTGTATGTATCTGAAAGTTGGTTCAGCTTGGTTATGTCATTCAACGTCGTTTCGTAAATCATGATATTAAAAATATATGACTAGTTCAAGCATAAAATATACAATTTCTCTCTATGCTTTGGGATGCAGCCCGCAGGAACAGGATTCGTCTCATCGACCAGGAGTGACCATCCGGAACCCTAATTTTCGAGCTATGAACCATCAGCGTAAAAGCCTACTAGGACGGCCTTTAGGATACAGGTTGAAGCAGATGCTTTTGTTTTTTTCCTTCCTTAACAGAATTTTTCAATATTCTACTACACCTAAATTTATATATATAGCGCCTGTTGAGTCTACACCCACCTAACCACTCTTGATTTTTCTTATCCACTTTCACTTTCACCTACTTAACTACTAACTGAACTAACATACTATATGTGGACCATGTTTTACCACACATTTGACCCAAACTTATGGCTTTCACTTCACCCATTGCATGCATGATCAAAGACATCAACTACCACGGTGATTAATAGAAAACCATTTGTCAATACCCTTTCATCTAAAATGCATAATGTATTAGTCTAAACGCGATATTGGCCAAATTCTAAATGGAGTTTAAAAGTTTTAAATTTAGTATTCATCTAATATCTTCCAATCACCAAGCTAAAACGCTGATTGATTAATTTTGCATTTAAGAAAAAAAACCCCGACAAGTTCAAGGGAATATTATATCAATCTAAAGTAAACCTAATAAAGTAGCCAACAACATGGCAGATGCAATCGATCTAATACGATTTTCCATAGTCATCTTATTCAAAATTCCATGAAACGGGGTTTTTATAACTTTCTCTGACTGCATATCAGATTCTGAGAGGCATAAATTCGTTCCTTTTCTACTCCACAAACACCAATATGATTTATTCAATGTTTTTAGAATCAAGTGCAGTGCAGACTAAACAGCTATTCCCACAATATGCGTACTTAATGCTGTCGTAGAAATCACTGGCATAAATTTAATTCAAAAGTCTCACCAAACTTTCTCTCTATCTGAAAAAGCTTCTTTTGGTTAAACTTAAACGTATGTAGCATATTTAATGGATTAGGCTGTCTGTCTGCTATTTTTTCTTATGTGGTAAAAATAGAAGTAGAATTTTATTCTCAGTACATGTGCAATCACCCTTAAGCTACGTAAAATGTCGTCTACTCTCACTTGTCCTTCTTTACACTTTCGTCAGTACTTATAACAGCTCAGAACTGTGAAAAATTTCAATTGAAAACCTTTAAATGACTTCCTTTGTTGATTTAAACTTGTCCCTCGAAAATGCAAAATTGTGACTGACACCTCTGCCGATGCTACAAACATTGAAATCATTTCTTCACCGAATCAAACATTCACCGCGTCATCCATCCTTTCATACGCTTGTTGGTCTTTGACTAATAAACACGAAAACTCCTTATGGTATATGACATACAGTGGGGTTGACTCCTCTCGAAGAAAGCCGTACTGTGGACACAATGGTGTGGTAGACTATAGTCACTCTGACTCTGTGTATAATTTCGGTAGGACGAGCAGGAAGGATATGAAGTACCGGAAGTTGCAGTGCAAACTTTACAATTTTTTGGAACGACCAAGGGGACCCAAGGCAGTCCTTTACCACATACTCATGTAAGTCATATTCACATTTTTATAAATGTTTTATCAAATATTTACTCTCCCCTTAGTAAGCATACAAGTACGTCCGACATGACAGTTGATCGTTCTATTGATATTTCTATTCGAGTCCAAACTGAGAAAGTTTTCGCCTGTTTTTTAACTCTTAACCTACTCTGAAGGGAACCGGAATACAAATGACCGAATTAATGCAATGAAAATCAACGGCTGCAATCTGCAATACACTTAGGGAAGTATTATATTGAGCAACTCAATCGAAATCCCTAAACTTCAGCTTATCGGTTGAAATTCGGTTTTTTCTAATTTACGAAGAGAATAAAAAGACACTCTAATTTCTCTTGAATTACTCATTGTTTTACAGATAATAGACTTAGGTCCCTCTCCTCGTGTAATTTTCTTCTATCTTTGCTATCTCTTACTTAAAAATGCAGTTTATTCTGGAGATAGAAAACGTATTTAAAATTCTAAATCTCCGTATTACCATTAACCTGCATCTTGAAAGACTGCCTACTTATATTAGCAGCGTCCATGATGAATCAGGTCTTTACAAGTTGGACTAAATTCCAACTGAAGCGAGACACAGCTATTCTAGAATAGAATTGATGATAGAAGCTTTCCAACTATTTATTTCTCCCTAGGTTAAGTACCAAATAGAAAGCCTCCTCTGAATTTAGAAGCTGACTTTTTGGAGCTCTAAAGTCTCTGTCTCAGGTCGTCCTATGTGTTAGTTTGCGCTTTGGATGGATTCGTCGTACCTTTTCATTGAGCAAGTAGAGCGGCTTAGTAGCTCGTTTAGCATTCGGTTGGATTGCTGTGTCCAACCAAAAGGATCATATAAATGGAGTGTAATGACAATCATCTATTGTTACAGTAGCGTGCACCACTCTCCACAAAGGGATAACGGTGTCCAAATAAATGACCATCCACCTAACAGTCTTCAGGGATTGAGAGAAGACTAAGGGAGACTCGTCCTGCGTTTTTACGGTGTAAAATTAAACCTAACATTAGTCCTATGGGTAAAAGTCTCATGAGTTTATATAGTGGTGGGTGACACTATAGAAACTATGAATTCTCATGTTATCCTTTATACTATTGGTCGTTCAAATTGCATTGGTTAGAAACTTCTGCATAGAGAAAGTGAAAGCTAGAATTAGTACTTCAAGCTAGTCAATCAGTCTTGAGAGAACTGCACTGTGACTGTAAGGCTAAATGTCAGCGATTCCAGTTGCATTACACGCTTACTATAAACGACTGTACTGCAGGGGAAAAGATAGCAGGATTACGTTTGCACTGAGAAAGTATGGAAACTTTGTAAAGATTTATTCTCCTACTTTGAAAAGACTGATCGATATCGAGAGTTAGAAAGCTAGACAAATTGTTGAAGAATATTTTAGGACATCCTTATTTTTAAACCTACTCTGCATGCATCCAACCCAATTATAATGTTTTTAATTTACAAGTAAACATTATGTATGAACAGTTCTGATGCATAAACGTTTCCAATCTTTATCCCGAACTTGTAATTTCTATATCTAAATTCCGCTGATTCCAAATAATTTTTGCAGCCTACGCACTCTTCACCTCATTAATCTAAGCATAAAATCTCGGGCACGTTTATTTCTGAATAAAGCAATATTGATAATAATTTTCATTCCAATCAACCCGTAACAAAGTCCAATTAAGAGGACCAATTTCTAAAACTAATGAGCATTGTATTGTAATCAAACCATCCACTCCTGAACCAGTTTTTTTCTATGTAAAGCTTAGGAAAAAATAAAGCACGAGCTTAATAATTTGGTAGAAGTTGCTACACATTAAAACTTACTAATTTAGCCAAAAAGGTAGCTTTGGGCAGAAAGAAAGTGAAAGGAAAGACGTGGAAACTGTTTGCTAAGCTAGGAAACACTCCAAAAGAATTGTTATCGTCAACCAAGCCCCCCCCCCCGCTTTTTATTTTCTGATACAGATGGTATAGTATGCAAAGTTCTTTCTAACTTACCCAGTAGCGTAACTACTGCCAATATGTGCTGCTTACGAGAAAAAAGGCGAAGGAGGTTTTACATTCGGACCTTTGAATAAGTCACTAACCGTACTCCCAATCCCCTCATCTTTCTTACGGTTTGAAACGAAAGAAACTGATTTCGTTTCGAAAATTCTCCTCCGCCAAAAACTCGTCATTAATTAAAACCAAGTTTTGTCAGAAGATATATACTTAACAAACCAAATTGAGTAGAATTTCTCATTCTAATATGATTGATTACTCAATAATTTAAAGTAAAACTCCGTAACTTGAAAAAAACCAATTTTCTATTGTATTTTCTATTATTTTTATCCTATTTTCCCAAGATTTTGTAGCAGTTCATCCATTCATAATAATGTAGAAAGTTACAATGCATTGACAAGAAAGCTACCTCAAATGCCTATGCTCTTTTATTTCAGCACTTTTCTTAACAAAATTCATGAATAGGTTGGTTGAAAGAATGAAGATTTAAAATATCCTATTTATATTTAAGCGGTTGGTATCCATATAAATTAATACTTAAAATAATTTCAGTTATTAATATTCCAGAAGTCTGAAAGGATTTTCTATTTGCTTTCTCTCGTCGATTGGTTATCATTCTTCCTATTCTAATGTGAAATGAAAGACTTAAGCTAACTAAACCTGAGTTATGACGATGATATGATCTTGGATCACTCCCATTGCTATAGAATTTTCTAATTCAATTATTTAACGGGCTTTTCAATCGTGCTCAGGCAACTCAGCCTTTGTGTGGTTTTCTTTGTACAGCAAACTAATTTTTATGATTATGATTTTCATTACTGCTAGAAAGTTACGGCATAACTGAAGCTTTTGAAAACAGCTGAAGACTAAAATAAAACCAAAAACCCATTCTAAAAACCAAACCAAACCAACAGATATTTTTTGTCTATCCGTCCAATTGATTCGTAGACGAAATGGCAACGACATTTAGGTAAAAGTCACATCCACTTTGGCAAATATATTTAGGAACATACCAGAAAACAGAAATAAACCATTTTTAGGTATAGTAGTTTGGTACTTTATTATTTAACCAATAGCAGTAGGGTTTTTTTGGTATCTTGTACATCTTGCGGTGAACGCTGAGCAGAATTAGAGTTGCTGGAGTTAGAGAATGGTGCAGTTTTGGCGATGAATTGGCAATATGAAATAGTGCAGCTAGCTATTCCTTGAAACTTTCATCGCTTCATGAATTATGATTCATAATCGAGTTCTGGTAATATATGGGCTTTTGTGCATTAGATAGCACGAAAGAAAGGACAGAAAAGTATCAGCTTTGTATTGGGATTTTTGTACTTATCCAAATTAGTAACTGAAACACTAAAACAGGCATAAATTCACACCAAAAATTAATATTAAATAACATGCGTGCTTCAAAACCTTACTTCAATTCGCAAGCATACTTCAATTGACTCAGAAGAACGGTTTTTACTGATCGACGCGACAGTTTGAAAAACTACGAATACTGAAATATGAACGTTGTCAGACTCAAGAAAAGCTATAACCTTCTGCTCATTGTAGATAATAATTCTTAGCTTTTCTGAACATATTTCTGCAAAATGGCCCCTCCTAAACTGAACACATTTATTAAGAGGTGTAAACCTCTTAATGTGAATACACTTTCACTCTGTCTGTCTGTCTGTCTGGCTGTCCGTCCGCGCTCTAACTCTCGAACGGTTTAACTTTTTCAACTTCTGTTTTCGGAATTAAGTTATTGAGGTCAAAGTAGGAAGTAAGTTCGAAGATGGGCGATTTCAACTACACCCCTCAAGGTAAAAGGTCACAGGTCACCAAAAGTTTACACAGCAACCCCTATCAAAGGGGTGTCATTTTAAAGCTATTTGCTTGTAGACTTCAAAACGGTACTTTAAATGGTTCTGTGATCTTTCGTTACTGCGCGGCAAGGTCAAACGTGAAATATTCGAATTCCTCGACCGCGCTTTTTGCTGATAGTATCTTTAAGGTCTCAATTGGACGAATTAAACGCTGTTTAGGGCGCGTGGTCTTTTTCTAAAAACATCCACAAGATCGCGCACTCACTCTGCACACACCGCGCGCTCACTCCGCGCACAACGCGCGCTCACTCCGCGCTCAACGCGCGCCCACTCCGCTCGCAAGTGACATTTAACGGTTGTTTACAGCTCTTCGTTACATGCGTTTACAACGGTTTATTCCTTATCAGAAAGAGTCATAAAGCAACTTGCATTGCATGTCTGCCTTTCATAATCTCGTAACTATCACTATTATGGATCAGTGATTGGCAAAATCGTAGTAACTCACAGCAGCATATAGACTAATAATACCAATACAAGCACGTTCTACTGAGATTATCAAAAATGCTTGCCACAGGCAAAGCTTCTTGAGTGGTTTACTAACGTGCTGTTGATATTGACCATGATAATTTCTCAGTGAATCTGGCTCAACACAAGAAGTGTATAAAAACTTATTCCCATTTGTCTCATATGTTGTCTGACGATGTGGTGAAGTTCTAGAGATTTTTCTAGTGACTCGGGCTGCAATAACTCATCGCCGTTTCATCCTACTTTTCTCGGTCAGTAAAGGTCTAGGAAATTTCCTGGAAACTATCCAGCACTTATTTTAATCTAAATGAAAGTGTCACATTAGTTGATTACATCGCATGGATTAGTTGTGTTTACGTTTAATATCCATGCTTAAAATATGCCTCTAATTTCCTTGATCAGCAAGAAAATTGGTAATTAGAGGTGATAATCCACTCAAAAGTTATTAACGTTTGACCCTGCAAATAATCCATTGCCTGAATACATGCCTGAAGGTCTATTCATGTTGTAAAATACTATAATTAAGCTTCATTCATGTTGCATGTCAATCCACCACTGGATCTAACTAAAAGAATTGAATGGAAGTAAATGAGTAGACTAACTAACCTAAATCCAACTGAATAGATCTATCAAGTTCCGTGCACATGTCACTCCTTCGCATCTTCATCCTTTAGTCGACTTTCTTCAATAGACGAGACACATCAAAGGATATTTAGAACACCGTATCGTAATATGGATGAAAGTATGCTTAGATGATTTCCCATGAATTGTGCAATAATGAATGAATTCTTAGATTTTTAGCACGGGTACCGCGATGGCAATAGGAGTAAATCTAAATACATCTCAAGACTAGGATGAGGACCAGAAATTTAATTAAACTTGGTATTTAATTTACGTGGCATTCCACTACCTCATTGTGCTCAATAGCATCAGTGTATTAAAGTTAGCAGATGGATTATTATATTACTTCCAATTCCAAAGAAGGCTAATCAGGACTAGTTGCGAGAAATACACTCTGACGATTTTTTTCGGCAATTCCTTGCTAGATTAATCTGCATCCGCAGTAGTCGTCCTTCACAAAAGTAGTTATATAAAAGGTTGAGAAGGGTTAATGGTATGAGGGGGGAAGTACAAGAGAAACAAACGGGCAACGACTATCCGTAAAACTTTGGTTTCGTGATGTCCTCCGAAGATTTATTTCAAGAATGTTACCTTGATGGGCAACGCCTTTTTTATTTCATCTCCCTTTTCCTTTTTGGCACCACTCATCTATCCTCATCTACTTTCGGAACCAAGTTGATTCAACAAAATGAAACAACGTCTGAAAACAATAGCTGACAGTATTCGACAAATAGCAATTTCACGGACATTAAAACAATGCTGCTTATAAGCGCTATAAAATAGCCTTTTTCGTGCGATTCACTAAAGTATAATTCTTTCTGAAGATACGTAGTTTGTTGAAAGTTTAGAGAAGAGATGGTTTCGGTCTAATGCATAAATATTCAGTTAAAAGAATTACTACACAGAAATCTACCTTCTATCTCGTGAGTCTTTTTCACTCCCGTTTTTTCAGAACTGTGACGCAATCGATGCTGCAAGGTTTTTTTATGTATTCGAGTAGACGATAAATCTTTCAGCTGAAAGCTGAAAACCTCGCAGAAGAAATGCAAGATCTGGTAGAGTTAAGAATTATATTGTTTTGGTTTACATTGGATTTCCAGATGACTACTGGTAGACATTGTGGTTGAGAGGACTTGGGTTCAGATTCGGAATTAGAAGGTTGCAGATTTCGAGAATAGATTATCCATTTTGCCTTTTCAACGTTACCATGCTTTACCATCTGATAGAAAGGTTCAAGGATTCTCATTCTGGCAGTCAAGGGTAAAGGAGGTGTTTTTTTTTTTTACATGCTACCTTCCTCTTGAGGCAAGTTGATACTACCTGAGAATCAAGGGTACGGTACTGTTCAACAGTGCTGCCTAAACCCATCTAGCTTAAGTAATTTAGCTATAAAGACAAAAAACAACATTGTCTAAATGCCAAACCGTCAAAAACGGAAATTAAACCTTACACCAAGCCCCACAAAACCAATAAACAAAGACTGTAGGAAAAAAGTGTGCGGTGCGACAAGTCACATAGATCAATCCAGTGAAATGGATGACCAGCAACTGAGAGATCTGGAGACAAGGCTAATGGCCAGTTTTTCGAAAATGATAGACATAAAAATGAAACCTATCCATGACCTGGTCACTAAAACCACGCAGATAGAAATGGAAATAGAGAACATAAAGATTTTCCAAAAAAGAAAGAATGTCATTGTGAGAGGTTTGATTGAGGATGAAGGGAGTGATCCGACTAACAAAACGAGAAACTTAATTCAGAAAATGGATGTGTTGTTTACTAAAATGGGACTGTGCAACATCGAAATTGACGACATATTTCGAGTAGGCAAAACCAGTGCTAGAGGACCAAGGATGACGGTAGTGTCTTTCTTGAGAATGCGAGACAAGATCTCGGTAATGCAAAATAAAAGCAAAATAGGGGATACCAAAATCTTTATCGCAAATGACCTTACCAAGGCACAACAGGAAGCGGAAAGTCAGCTGAGAGCCAAGTTTAGGGAGCTTAAGACCTCTGACCCGGGGGTTTCTAAAACAACCAGGAGAGAAGTCATGACAATATGGAAATTTGGGAAACCTGTGGCAACCTATAAGTACAACCAGGACAGCAAAAAGATTGAATCAGCTTGAAATGACCGGCCCATGGACGCAATCACTACACGACAACTACGAATTAAGCAAATTCGGACTTCAATTATTTACTGGAACATAGAAGGTACAAAAAATCTAAATCTAATTGACCGTGAAGAAAACTACAATATTTTTAGTAATCATATAATATGTCTTTGTGAGACATGGTCCACCTGCAAGGGACCTTATTTACCTAATTTTAATTATGTCAGTGTACAGGGGACTAAATTATACAAAAAAGGAAGAGCCAGGGGAGGTCTATTAATATACTTTAGGTCAAAGTTGTTTAAGAAAATTAAAATCATGCATGAGTCTGAAGAAGCACTATTTGTGCTGTTAAAGAATAAAAAATCAAATTGCACTTTGTGCGTGGGAATAGTGTACATTCAGCCTGGAGTAGTTAATAACCATAAGCTTACTATTCTTGAGGCAATTATAACTCAGGTTACACAAGAGTGTGACGGTATTCCGCTAATTATAGGTGGGGACTTTAATGCTCGGATAGGAACGTTAGGACTTTTGCCAGATAGCGTTGACGAGCAAATACTAAACAAACTTAGAATCACTGTAGACAACACAGTAACAAGTAGAGGACGGGACCTAGTAGATATACTTGACACAAATAACCTTTGCATATTAAATGGGAGAATTGAAGGGGATATACCAACGAAGTATACTTTTAAAAATCTACTAGGATCAAGCACAATAGATCTAGTTATAGTAAATGAACCAGCCTGTCAAACAGCGAATTGTTTAAACATTGTAACCTCGCCATTTTCGGCTCATTCAATGTGCAAATTAGAGATAAACTGGCTTATATGCCCGCAAATACAGCAACCAGTTACTAAACTTAGGTGGAACCCGAATTTGATCACTGAATACCAAAATAATATAGCATCACGGGTAGGAAGCATGAATGACCAACTCTCATATGAAAAGCTAGCATGCGTTATAACGGAATGTGCCAATGAGCTGGATATGATTACTACATTTACTTCACAAAATAGCAAATTAGGCTGGTATGACAAAGAATGTAGAAGCATGAAGCTGCAATTAAACCAATCACACAAATCCGCTATGAACGATGACAGTAATGATGAGGAGTTAAGGCACTGTGCAAAAATCAAACGGGAATATAAAGCTTTATGTAGAAAAAAGCAGCAAGCGCACTTTAAAGATATGTCGGACAAGCTGAATAATGCTAAAGCATCTAAAGATTTTTGGGCAACGGTTAAAAAATTTCGTGGAAATCCATTTATACCCAACATGGTCAGTGAGACAGACTGGGTAGAATTTAATGATTGTATCATGCCCCCTCGTAAATTTAATAAAAGCTATTTCACCAATATTGACCCAATTCTAGACCAAGAAATAACTGAGGACGAAATTTCAGCAGCCCTGTCTAAACTTAGCACAGGCAAAG
>JAQFZX010002587.1:0-17997 GCA_034682405.1 Hydroisotoma schaefferi | reverse complement strand
GTGAGAGATGTGGGAATTGGGGAAGAGAAGAACTGTGAGAGATGTGGGAATTGGGGAAGAGAAGAACTGTGAGAGATGTGGGAATTGGGGAAGAGAAGAACTGTGAGAGATTTGGGAATTGGGGAAGAGAAGAACTGTGAGAGATGTAGGAATTGGGGAAGAGAAGAACTGTGAGAGATGTGGGAATTGGGGAAGGAGCGAACAAGGAAAGAGGAGGACGGTGAGAGAGGTGGGAATTGGGGAAGGAGCGAAAAGGGGAAGAGAAGAATTGTGAGAGATGTGGGAATTGGGGAAAGAGCGAACAGGGTAAGAAGAGAACTGTGAGAGATGTGGGAATGGGAGAAGGAGCGAACAGGGAAAGAGGATAACTGTGAGAGATGTGGGAATGGGGGAAGGAGCGAACAGGGAAAGAGAAGAACGGTGAGAGATGTGGGAATTGGGGAAGGAGCGACCAGGGAAAGAGAAGAACGGTGAGAGATGTGGGAATTGGGGGAAGAGCGACCTAAAAGATTCTGACCAAAACTTCATTTTGAAACCCTAAAATTGTCATGGATATCATGATCGCCAGTTTTTCGAATGCAGAACTGATCAACGTCCTTAAAAAGCAGCACAGTAGGTAGAGTAGACGTCTCAAGGCTTGAATTGTTGTAACTAAGCCAGCAACCAGTTTATAGATAGAAGTTTGGCTTGCCTACAGCTTAGACGGTATAGTTGAGCTAGCATTGAGCATTTCTTTCGTATAAACTTTCTGTGTTGTGCAAAAAATTGTCATCAATCCTGTCCAAAATTAAATGGAAAAGTTATCAAGGCAGCTCTGTGAGACCTGGATGAAATTAGTCAAAGGAAGCGCTTCCCTTTTTGATCAACATCAAACCACTACCAGCTTCCTTATTTTACTGCTTCGGAATGCCTACTTCTAGGAAACATTTTGTCGTTTCCTATGTTCAAAAGGTTCGGACGATCCCTGCTCACAATTTTGACGTAATTTTAACAGCAAAGCTGAGGGACGCATATGTAGTTAATATTTGGTGAATAATTTTTTCCTCCAATAAATTTCCATCTTTCAAATTTGAAATTTAAAGTGGAAAATGAATTTAAAATTGTTAATATATCATCGCATGATAAATTCTAGTCAGCTATAATCCTGCTGAAGGAAACGATGAGCAGATTGGAAGACAATGAAGATGAGAGTATGAGAATGTGATTACAGCCAAATATTTGAATTCCTTGTATTTGTAATTATTATTTTTCAGTCTGTTGGACAAAATTGTGATCTTGGAGCTGTCTTCCAGCAAGGAAATAGGAAACTATTAGTCGGAAAAGATCTAAGTAAGCAAAAAACTAACCTACATCTACCCTCCCCATTTTGTTGGGTCCAAGTTTTTAGATTTTCCCAACTTGTACGGAATCAAACAATTTTGATGACTGACCTTAAATTAGTGACCGATGCGGGTGACTGCAAAACTTTTTGTACTAATTTCCGTGAAATTGATCGTTTACAATTTATTTTCATGTCTGGCCATGTTGAGATATTTTATTTTATTTTCAGACCAATCACCTTACATGAGCATTTCCTTGGAAGAGATTAGAGATTATAAAGTTATTACTTGCACATAAAGTGGAATACTTCTAAAAGTCTAATAGTACTTTTACTGCAAACTTTGTTTGCTTCCATTGCTTTTGCTTTATTGATCGATCATTCCTAAATCCCAGCTAACTAATACTGCTACAAAGTAGTTAGCAAGTTTTTCATCGCCTTACTTTCCCGTCGTTATGTTATTACTTTATAATTTTGTGTTCAAGCGAACCAAATCTCGTAAGAAAGTTTCACAAACAATAATCAAATATCCGCGTGGAGAAGAGTTATTCCACACTAAGTTTTGCAAATACTTTTATATATAATCCGTCAAATTCCCAGAAGTTCGTCTTGTCAACTAAGTCTGCGACGAGTTTGTCAAGTGGAAATTGCTATAAAAACTGAGTAACTGCCGTTATCATGTCGTAGTGGCTTGTTAAGTACATATTTACCATGATTATGTATTACGGGAAACCGACGATCCTTCGTTTATAATCCTACTTTTGCAATAAACGAGATTTTACCGAGGTTCAGGTATTAGCTTTTTATTATTAACCTAATCCATATCTAACGGTTACAGCTTCTTTCCACCTGGTTAACTTCGTTACAATTCTTAAAATGAACGTGCTAAGCTACACAAAAATATATACGTTCCAAGCCATAATAAATTAAGTAAAAGCAGGCTTACGAAAAGAAAATATTTTGTCATCAAAACGTCTTCATGTAAGTTGTATTAAGGGTGCTGCATAAAAACATTGGTAAACCATTTTTTACTGAAATTTTCTGTTTACTGTCCGTAATTGTTGAAGAAAAATTCTCTCATAACTTTAGCCAAGAAAAGCATACATTATACATTCAGTATTGCTTATAACTTTATCCAACCGAATTGAACCTGGACAAAATATTACTGGTATACCGACTTAATATCTACGTTAAACTACACTGTTACTTTAAGATATAAGTGCAATGCATAATTTTTATAACCGCAATCAGTTTAGAACACGAGGTTGTTACGGTGTTTTGGTAAAAAAAACCCTCAAAACACTATGCTCAAAATAAGAAAATTTCATGTGCATTTTTGATGGGTTTTTAGGTTTATTGGATGGCAGGTTTTTGGGTTTATGGGATGGTGGGGTTTTGGTATACAAAATAATAATAAGTAATGCTTGTATCACTACTTTGGAGCTCAACGTCTTTATATAAACAGCTTAAGCCCTTTTAAACCTGAATTTTGTATTGGTTGTTAGAGATGAATTCTCCTACTTCTTCCTGAATGTTTGTACGTTGACCAGAAGCGCAGTCATAAAGATTTTTAAAGGGAATTTAAGCAAACTGTGTGGACTATTTTTCAAATGCGGTAAGTTGGTAAACTTAAGGGGAACTGCTGACCCAAAGGATTCCTGCTTTTAACAAAACTGAGACAGAACTGATATTATCTGAGATCCACAAATGCAATTTTGGGTCTCACGGCAATGTAGTGTGTTGAGAAGATGATCTGCGTCTTACAGATGTAGAAATCCAATTTCATTTACACGCGTTCTAGAACAACTTTCGTAGCAGGTAACCGTATCTTTCACCGTATCTTTTGGTACTATAGTCTGCCAGCAAGTCTAAAATGTCAGCATCTTGAGCAGAATCCAGCATACACCCTAGCAGTGAGGGTTTACATATACACTAGACGCGCAAAGCCAGTCGCAACTGGCTAATCTTACGACGATTGACCTATTTAAAGGTCCAGTCACCAGTAGCGCACCCACTCCAAGCGATCCTCAACTGTTTACAACCTGTAGATTAATACAGACTAGACCTCCAGGTAAGCTAGCCAGCTCCCCAAATATTGTAATATCCCCCGTCCTCAGTTTATCAATTATCTACCACAATTTCACCGGGCATACCTTCCTTCCTCCTTCCTCAGTACCTCTATCCCTCTTACACCGTTCGCTCCTTCCCACCTGCACCACTTCTATTCCACAGTTACCCTCTTCCCCCACTCCCCCATCCCTCTTCTCCCCATTTTTAAGTTTCATCATATATTTCAAGCTTCCCCGACCCCAGTTCCTCCCCCCTCCTTTACCCTTCCCGATTTCCCTCCCCCTTTCCAAGTTTCAACATATATTTGAAGAACCTCGTCCCCAGTTCCTCGCACCCACTTCATCTTCCTCCTTTTCCCTTCCCGATTTCCCTCTCCCTTTCCAAGTTTCAACATATATTTCAAGCTTCCCCGTCCCCAGTTCTTCCCCCCCCCTCATCTTCCTTGTTTCCTCTCCCCGACTTCCCTACCCCCTTCCGAGTTTCAACACATGCTTGAAGTTTCCCCGTCCCGAGGCCCCACTATCTTCTTCCCCTTCCCAAGTTTCGTGAATGGGGTTAAGTTTCAAAATATGTCAATTGGTTTATAGTAGATTTATAGTTTCAACAACTATTAACATGTCAATGGGCTTAAAGTTTCAACATTATACGCAAGTCAATAGGCGTAAAGTTCGGAAGAAGAGGAATTGTAAGGCATGTGTGGTGTACACATTTCATTACATATGAGATAGGGATCAAGGGATCTATCTTTCCTGCAGGCAGCAGCCTGTAGCGCATGCGAACTGTCCTACAGTTACCTTTTTTTACAATTATTCAGTGTTTTATGGCGTATGTTACATTTTTAAATAGCCTATTCGACGCACCACCTAATTACCAACATTTTAAGACTAATTTTATGAACTTCTGTTGAGCGGTTTACGAGATTACCTCGGCCCAAGTAAAAGTAACGAAAGAAGGGCTACTCACCATGTTAAAAAGGTAACCTAAAAATGGTTTAAATTTAACTGCTAGTTAGTTAATTACTTTTAAAATACAGCATTGCATTGCAACGGCGGCCTAACGCCGACGAATTTGAACAGTTTGAGACTATTTTCATAAAAATCCATCCATGTTTTAATTACAAACGGATGTTAGAAACACACTGAGGCTCCTATTTAGTAAAAGGGATGATTTGACACCAGGATAAGCAAAATCCGTTAAGGTTTACTGTAGCACCATAGTTCTGACGTTTTGAAGGTTGAGGGGTATACCCACTCAAAGCAAACCCACACCCTACCCTAAACTTCGTTTAATTTTTCTTGATGAGATCTCTTAGAACCTATGCAAAAATTCCTACTGTTAATATCGAAGTTTTACAGTTTGACCTCATTCAAAAGGTCACAAAAGGTCATGCGATTTTTCGAATCACTTCTGTTTTATTCGGCCCATGCAAATTATTAGTTTGATTTACATATATCTGAAAACTAATTTTGTAAATTCTGTAAAAGTAGGAGATAGGACTACGCCACTTATACGTTCTACGCTCCTTCGTCCAGAATCCGACTCGGTGAACGGTGAGTTGGGGTGGGTGGGCTAGAGGATTATTTATGTTTAGATAGCCGGAATGATTGTATTACAAAAGACGTCAGACATGCCACCGTCGACCGTGAAAGCTCTCATTAGAAACATTTACCGTAGCACCTGTCGTGCCATTTCGCCATGAAACGTCATGAAAGACTTGTCAGACACGGCACGTTCTTTTGGGAACTTGCCTTGCCGTCCAACTAAATACTAAACTGTAGAAATATTCATCCGTGAAACCTTTATAATGTTGAAGTAGCATAATTGGTGGATTTGTTTCACAAAATTTCAAGACCGTGTAGAGCACTGTCAATTTAGCATGTTACACGACGAGGAAGGCTAAAAAGACGACTTAAATGATAATTGGTCTGTCACTGAATACTGCATATCCTAACGGAAATTGTTAAGTTTTACGTCCCGAATAGCTGCCCCGGCAGGGGCTATTATTAATTTTCAAAGTTTTTAAGGCTCAAATTTAACAAAACTTAATAGAGCTTATGGGGTTATTAATAGTAGTTAAGGGGGCCACTATTTGAGGGAGGCGAATATGAGAGACCATGAAGGTTTATCTTTCTTTAGGTATTTTAAGCAGCTCCTTTGACAAATCAAATATTCTCCGCCCCCAAAATACCGCATCTAATGTACAACTAGCGTAGTCATATCTGCTACTTTTACCGAATGTAAAAAATTTGTTTTCAGTTTGTATGGACAGAAACCTAAACCTAGTTTGCACACTTTGGTGTCAAATTAAAGGTATTCACCTAGCGGTTTTACATGATTGGGGTTTGCTCTGATTGCGTGCGCCCTTTGACCTTACAATAGGTCAATCTTCGCAAGATTTGGCAGTCCCTTACTGGATTTTCTGACTTGTAAAGAATAAAGCAGAAAAACGAAAGCCGATCCGTATGCAAAGAGCAGTGAGCTGTTCAAGACAAAGTTTTCTAATGATTGATCGAAAGCTTGTGTATATAAGAGGCTTTAGACATTTGAAACTAGATACTGGTAAAATTTGAAATGTTTTACTTCTAGCCTACAGTATTAGCAAGCATCTCTCAGTAATTTAGTGCTTTCGTATTTTTATATCTAACCAACTATAGCATCTCTAACTGCTACTCTTACTGCTACAAAAATTTACCTCTACTACTTTTTTAGTTGTGTATAAGTAGGTAAGATACACAATAGGAACACAATTATTTATAGGAAGAGTAGGCAGACTCACTTGAAAGCTCGGAGCTTTGTCCGAAAGGACAGCTTGAGTTGAGAAGGATTATTAGCAAAATATCTGAAGTTCGTAAGTCCGAACGAGCTGTTAAGTTGTAAGCAGGCTTGTAACAAATCAGCTCGAGCTGCTGGAGCTTCATCTCGGTCGGAGGCTCTGCAGCTTGAGAGGGTAATCAATTCCAGTAGTAGACAGGTAAGCTACTACTTATGCTTACTACTCCTACTAACAGCTATACATAATATTGTCTAGCGTCTTACCAACTACTATAGGAGCAAAATCTTCTTAGGGAAAAGGGTATACTTGAGTTCGTAATCAGTTCAGTGCTCAAAAGTCTAAAGAAATACTCCGCCCAGCAATTGATTATAACCAACTTGTATTTCATGTACCATAAAGAGAATTTTAGAAGACGCTTGCCTTTTCTAAAGCTACATGATTTGGTACGCTTACATCTCGTTTGATTGCATATTTATTTATCCAGCAACTGAAAAGTGACTATCATTTTACAACTATCCGTTATACAGTGTAAAAAAGTTGTAAAATGTTTAAGGTGATCTCTGTATCCTCAACAAGACTATACTGCAATGTGACTAGGTACTATTCGGCTATAATGTAAGATAGATATTAATGAGATGCACTTTCATTTCTCGTGACAGTCTCAAAGTAAACGGGCGTAACAAAGTCATGCAATGCTCGCGTTGTTTGCCCGTTATTTTCGAGTTGTTTCGCGTTGCATTGTTTCGGCGTTGGCACACTGAAGCAATTTTGATGTGTTCGGAATGAGCGCACAATGTTACCCGAATAGGAGAGAGGTAGGAGAGGTAGGATAGAGAAAGAATAGAGGTAGGAGAGGTAGGATAGAGAAAGAATAGAGGTAGGAGAGGTAGGATAGAGAAAGAATAGAGGTAAGAGAGGTAACATATCGCAGTTTACACCTCTTTGTTATGGGCGTTTACAACAGTTTATTACATAACGTATTATAAAGAGTACTCTACGCAAAAAAGTAATAATTTTAGCTATCGTTCTGCTAATACTATCTGCAACCCCCTCAAGGAACGGGTCTACTACCCATAAGAGTTAAGAGATAGTGTTAGATATCGAATACTTATCGAGAGTATATTCCATGCTGTGGAGCTAGTTAAATAAATTTGCAGTCCTTCTTTCAACTTGTATGGTGTCAATGTTACAATCAACAGCATATTGTTTCAAATAATAGGCTTTCACCATGCCAAACTGTAGGTATTTTTCTATTACTCGCTTCGCCCGGTTGAACTTTATCAAACAGCCAGTAATACCAAAGAATAAATACAAACCAAGGCACACGCACACGTGCATCATCCAGCAGCAATCTGCTTAAGTTATTAAGTAAGTGAAGTAATCCAACCGTCAACCCTCCAATAAATTTCCTTACAAGCCTCGTTGAGTAAAACAAGTCCTATGCATTCCTGTAAGTTCTTTTTAATAAATTTAAAATACCCAGTGAATCAAGCATACGGCATATTTTTTTATCAATTTAAATTTCTGCTTAGAAAAACCAAAAACGTAGTATCGGTAGTTTGTCATGGGCAATACATACATGTTAGTATAGCAACATCCAGTCCAGTTCTAGCAGAGAATCCTCTTTTACTAAAGAAGAGCGTGAGTGTATTTGTACGGATTTGGCCAAAAATAGTCTCGAATTGTCTGCAATTATCCAATTCAGCCTATGGGCTACTGACAATTCATAATTATTTAATAAAAGTACTAATTAGAGGCAAAATACTGATGTTTGCATACTGACCATGCTCAAAATCAAATAACGTAAACATATGACAGAGGGGTACATAGAACACTATTTATCGCACGTTAAAAGCAAAGTTAAATCGTTGTATTAAATTAGATCTCATTTAAGTAATTACATTTTGAACAATTTAAATAAATCATCCTAGTCTTGATTGTAAACAGAGTAGAGTTAAAAGCAAGTTTAAAATTGTATTGCGCTAGAAAATCTAATGCGAATAGAGACGGAAGTTAAAATTTATTGCGCTGTTCGTAGAAACATTTTTGATACGTATGTAATTTTCAACGGTACTTAATAGAATTAGTGTTAAAAGAATCCACTTTTTATTTTGCAAGGATACAGAAGAGATGGTCAGCCCGGATTTCATTAGTCGAAAATAGAATATTCAATGCCAGCGTTTACTATATTTACGAGTTTTTGGGATTTATTTATTACACCTAGTGACGCTTTGTAACAGTTTTGGAATTTACTAGTGTTAAAGTGCAGACACTGCACTGACTGGGTCTACTCACCGCATTGCCTGCACCGTCTGACCCCCAAACCCTTTCAAAGAGAGAAGAGGCTTCTTTTATTCGTTCTGTGTAATGGTTTCTCAGCACGAAATAACCTGCTTTTCAGTATGAATTGGTTAGTTTTACCACCACTACCACCAACCACCTATCCATTAAAAGATCATTTCATGCAAAGGAATTATCATGGGGAGGAAGTGTGTGGAATGGAAAATAAGTAGCAGTTTCTTAGTCGCAGTAGTGAGTGATAGTGAAGTATCTTCTGTAGGTGAAAGGGCAATATTAAACATTTAAATAATAGAATTGTACATAAACCGAGTTCAGTTTCAGTGGAAATAGGAAGCATTCACTGAAGCCATACTGCTTACTTCCTATTATAAATCCTAATATATCAGCCGCACAAAGTATACTCCGCCCGAAAGCAGTATAAAATTATGCCACGACGTTCATGGGATACATACCGCACTCTCTCGAGTAGTGGCCCTCCTCAAATAGTGCTCCCTTTGGAATAGTGCAGTGGACCACCCTTAATTACTATAAACTATCCCATAAGCCCCCTTTAATTTTATGTTAAATTTGACCCCCAAAAAACTGAAAAATTAATTAGTAGCCCGGGCCGCTACTTGGGACAATACGGTATGCACAGTGAGTAAGTTTTTCATGTTCATTTAATTCATGTTGCCATTTTGGTGCTTATAACTAAGGCTGAAATAGTATATTTGAATATGTTGACCAATTCTAGTGCACAACCATGTGGGAGAGGGGGTAATAGTAAGTTAAAAAAGTTAATTTTATTCTATGGTTCTTCTTCTTCTTTAAACTACATTTTAAGCTTCTCTAAATTCAAGTTTTCTCGCACGTCTGACCCAGTTCTAGCACCTACTTTATCGGATTATATAGTCACGCCTTGTAACGTCTGAACGGCAAGATTGCATTGTGGTTACTTTATCCAGTTTATAGTGTCTATTCATACCCACTGACTGTTTTCAGGGTTCATATCTCATCATAATATATAGTAACGATAATAAATACTTCAATCCAATTCAAAGATAAATAGGGTGTCAGAAAGAATTTTATAAAAGATGAAGAGAGTTTTAAGTAGCTTTCTTCATAACTTAACTTCTGATATTTTTTAGGCTTAAACGCTTTAAAGAGAGTAAAGTAGAAAGTTTGTGAAAGCTGAAGCTGATCTTCTGAATTACCTTAACTTTAGTTCAAACAAGAAGGTCATATTAAGTTTCACTTTGAATTCCTGATGGTTTCTTAAAAACTTTTCCTCCTTGAAGGGCTAGCTCAACTATAGTTTTAAAATAGCAAATTTCTTCAAAAACACGTGCATAAAAGGAAATACCACAGTTGCATTGGTACTTGCTCTTAGTACTTCAAAATACAACGTTGTACTTGCCCAACACCTTGCTTAAAACGTTTTCTTCATGCTCATGATGTTGCTGGCGTACTTCACACTTTGATGTTACTCGCAGTTGCACAATAAAAGTTTTACGGGCTACCGGGTGGAATGAGACGACTAAACTGAATACAAAGAGAATTGTCTTATATCTTATGGGGGCGTGGAAAGTTATATTAAATATCTACGTGGATAGTTCAGTGAATATTGGACATACGTAGCAAGTTTACCGTATAAAACACAGGGCAAAGATCAAGGAGTTTTGATTGCCAACTGCCAGCCTGCTTTCCCATTCCTTGGCTTTGTTTTTGGTCTATTTTTCACTCAACTACGCAAACTAAGGGAAGTTCATGAATTTTCAATGTTTTTTCTCTCTTGCACTGCTTTCCCTTCCGTAGTTTCTCCTTTCCTGGTCGGAATACGTTTCAATTTCAACAACGAACGTGCATCGTTCAATCTTTGATCGTCATAAATAAGTAAAAGTAACTTTAGCTAAAATGGAATCATGCGATAATAGTAGGAATTTTACAGACCTATTGGTACGTATTTTCCGGTAACTTCTGCTTTCACCTCCATGCTGGTAACCGTACTTAAGAAAATAAATGATTATGCTGACTTAGTTTTTAACTGTCTAATTATCCTAATAGCAATTGTTGGAATTAATTTGAATAATATAGCTTGTTCTTTATCGCTGAAGAGATCTTTTACACGTATTCACAGTTACTCCAACGGATTATACTATTAACTACTCTTCTCAAGTTCGCCCAAGATTCCCTACAGCAATATTTTTAAGACAATACATATGTGCAACCGATCTAGTTCCAAAAAGCTTACTAGACTGATATTTTTATACACGTAAATCTCATTCTTCGGTTTTTCCTTTTCTTCCTCTGTTATTAACCTTTTTCACAAAGAAAGGGAAAGAAAGTCATACCAACGAATTTGTAAAGAGTTGAGAAAGCGAGATCTACGTTTTTTTAAATTAAATTTGGTATTAAAAGAGTAGCTAAGAATTTGTTGGTTGCCTGCTGGTAATAGATTTCTTCAAATATTGTATATAATAATGCTACTTCAACCCACAGCTACCCCCTGCCTTCCTCCTTGAAAGTGAGGCTAAGTGATATCATAGTTGGCTACGTTGTGCGAAAATCTATTTCAGTTTAACAGTAGGATACATAAATGGAAATAGGCAGAAATGATGGCCCCTATACTTTTATTTCTTCAGGAGTGCTTAGTAAATAGAAAATAATGCGAATATACTAAAGCTTGTTCGCCTCTGCTGCTTTTGTAAATGATACTGTGTACTTTTCCCATGTGAATCTCCCTCTCTCAATCTAAGATCATTTACTTCAGTTGAATTCACCTCACTTCCTCCCAGTCACAATAGTATTTGCTTACACTTCCTTTGTTCACCCGGGCTCCTGTGAAGTATAGAATTGAATACAATTCCATTCCCGATGAGATGAAAGACCAAATCAGTACTCAATACTTTCCTATCTATCAATCGATCTACTTTTGTTTAAAGCATATATTTCAGCCATCAATGTAAGTCATATATCACTGCATTGAATATCCCTGCACTTGTTTTTCTCTGCTTCCTTCCTATCAACTTCGTCGTATGGTCGTCTTATTCCTGTGAATTTGAGTAGCTTCAAAGTATTAAACTTTATACTGCAAATTTGCTCTGTTTGGTCTGGTTTCATCGATTTCTTTCCATGTTATGCACATAGACTGTATTTAGAGTGCTGGTAATTTAAGAGTTGAATGATGAGATTCCAGGTATTATCATTTGTTAGTTCAATCCAACCCTGGCCTTATTTATTCTTATTTATATGCTTGCAACTTTGGTAGGTAGATAAGTTTGTATCTAAACTCAAGCTTTAAAAGTAAATTGAAAATTAAAATAAGGGGAAACCCACGTCAAATTTTAAAAGGAAATGATAGTGTCCAATATAAATGATAGATTAAACAGGATAATTCTTTCTCTGGTTAATACAAGCAAAAAAATCTAACTTGAATGATGCTGTTGTATAGACGTCTGCTTTTGTTGCTAGTTTCACGAATACGATATAAGTTTCATCCTTGTTTCATGCTTGTTTTATTTATCGCATAACACGAAAGCTGACTTTTAATTTAGCTTTAAATGTTTCTAACTATATAACTAGATAACTGCCTTGTGTGAATTGTGCATTAAATAAACTGACTAGTTTTTTCTACTGTTGACTCTGACTGTTGGAATTCACTTGTACTTTCCTTATTTAGAACTTTCCTTTCGGAAATTGTTTTAAGATGTGTCTTGGATTTCCAGTCTTTTTTAATATGGATTCCATTTCCTTTACTTCGCAATTAATTAGAAGTAGTAGATAAATACGTACGTGGCTATATTTGAAAAATATCTTGTGAACAAAGAATGCACGCTAAAGCCTCTGAGAATCTGAACATGTGTCTTAGGCTTGAATAACTTGAGACTTGAGAACTATTAATAGCCCGCAGTCCACCAACTTCACTTCAAGTTCAAAAGGACGGGAGTCAAATAAAGGGACTCATTCAATATCAATACCAATTGCTCCGCAAGGAACGAAATCAATGAAGCAATCCAAGAGTTCTGCCGATAGAGCGACCAAATCTCTTTTCCTGTAGTCTGTCCAAGGTTTTTGTAGTAGGCTTTCTGGAGGCACAATAACTTTTTCCTATTTATACGAAGGCTTTGTTTTCACTTTTTTGTGTCAATAGATTCTTTAATCTGGCATGAAGACCACCCACTTACTTTTGCTTACTATTTAATAAAACAGTGTGCCCTTATAACTTTGATTTCAGTAATATACTGAATAACTTTGTCATACAACCCCAAAGAGATTGTACATTTTGTATTTGACTTATTAGTAAATATGTAAAAAAAATGCAATCCGTCTTTTGTTTTAGATTAAAGCTACCATGCTCCTAGGTCGTTCTGGCAAACAATCAGATCGTCAACAGTCACATTTGCGGTTCCAAGTTTGCAAATGCAGACTAGAGAAGTTAAATCTTAGCCTAAAACTATTGAAGTTTTAGTACACATGTATAAGAATTTAACTTACATCTTTTCCTGCTAAGACGTAAGAAAAAAAGAAGTCGAATCCATGCATAAAATCTTTATGGTATGGTGGTACAATCAAAACCACATTAAAGGGCATTTATTGAAACTTGGAAAACATTCCTCAGAAGTTTTCCCCCAACTTCACATTCCAGCGTCATCTATTTAAGCCTTTATTTCCTGGGGATATATTAAGAAAGCCTCAAAGCCATACAATAAAGTGGTTTTCAGAAGAATAAAATTGTTCAGAGCGATAGTGATTTACTCTCTCTCTTTTATTGGTACGAGTTGTGATTTCTTCTCGAATTCCAGTCCACTTCTTTCCATCAGCTTAAATTAGCTTTATATTCAACTTATCTACTTAGAAGGTCTAAAGTAAGTGCAACGCTTAAGTTTACTGAATAAATCCGGAATCTCTTCTCAGACCTATACTAATGTACGTTGAAGAAGGGAAAAGGCCTTTAGAAGTTCAAGGAAGTACTTCTCATATCTGTTTCACTCATTTGTGGTTTCTTTACACGAAATGGAATTTATCTCCGTTTTCTCTAGATAGTTGAACTATACAAGGCTGATTAGTTTTTAACTTCGATATCTTTGTAATCAAATGCCTGAAGGTGTGGATTTCAATTGTCTGCGACAGAAGTGGAACTAGTAAGACAAAGCCATAGTGCCTAAAGTCAGACCACAGCCACAGACAGAAGTACTTGGTTAGGCTTAAAAGGATCGATTTGAAATGGAAATCAACCAGACGGAAGGAAACGAGGGGAATTGAGTAATAAAAATGATCTCTTACTTGCTCAACCAGCCGTGCATATCGGGAGTTTGTGGGACGTAAAGTTCTTCTTTCTTCATTGACTGCTTCAAAAACAGAGCTCAAGCAAATATACATAATCTCCATACTAATGTTTCCTTATTACCTTATTGCTTAAAGTAGGTAGTATCAATTTTAACATCTGTATTTAGTACTGAACCTTCTACTACGCATATGCATCTTAAAGAAGTTACTTACGTAGTACAATCTTGCTTAATATTCTGGGTAGCGTGCGTACCAATTTGGAACGTTTGTTAAATTACCCGTGGAAATTTAGACATGCTTGCTATGCTAAATAAACAACTTTGAAATTTCTTAAATTAAAATTTTACTCAAGTCTATTGTTTTATGTCCGTGGGCTTTAGGTTCCTTTCAAATATGAATAACTTAGAAACGTAGAAAAATGTAGCAATTAGTTACACAATTTCTGTCATTTCTTGTCTTAATACAACAGGAAACTATCTTTAAATAGTCAAATGTATTTCCACCACTATGACAGTAACGTGCGTTTAATTACCTCAGTAAACAACTCATCTTGCTCCCATTCCTATTTATTCAAACAATATATGCATTCTGTTCCTCTCTCTTCATTCCGTTAAGTACCCCTTATAAGCACTAAATGAAGCAAAGTTTTATTAATGGAACTCTAAATTTTGCTCGAATAATCCTTGTCTTGAAGCTACACAGTTTCGTATAACAATTATGTAATTGATCAAATTTTACTTTTATTTTTTGAGGTACCATGTAATATTATTACTTTTTCATTATCGGTGAGAAAATCGTAAACACTCCTGATAAAATATTCATGTTTATGTTGACAACATATTTACCTTCAATCATCTAACCCTGAACACATTATTCTTCGTGAGCGAAAAGTAAACTCAATTTATACTCGAGGAGTCTGTCTTTACGTTGCACTTGGTTTTATTTTGTTCCGTGGCGTGGCAAGCATCATTCCTCGATTTCATCATCATTCCTTTAATATGACATTATTACCAATTGCGGAATTGCATTCAGTTCCTGCAAGTAAATAAAGCGTGCAATTTTTTGCAAACAAAAATAGACTGCATGCAGCGTTTTATTGTAGGTCATTCATTGAAATATGTAAACCCCTTTTCTACTTAAAAAGTGTAGTCTGGTTTAGCCCCCTAAACATCGCAATACTATCACCGAATTTCGGGAAACAATTTTCCCCAGTAATCGTTCCTCTTCTAAATAGTTCCTTCTACCTTTCCATGTGAAAAATAGAAAAATAACTTACTTATGTTAAGCGTTTTTTCAATGTTTACCTACTTTAGGAAGTATGAGTATCCTTGTAATTAAAATATAAGAATACATTATTTCTTTTCGCCAAGGGTAACAAATTTATGACAAATATATTTCGTCTAAGGAATGTTTTCATTTCAGAAGGAAAACACGGTAGGACGTTTCTAGTAAAAAAGTTATCAGAAATTATCTCTTGACCTAGTTTAAAAATTTTCACATTGTAAATCAGATTTTTTAGTTTTTAGCCCAGTCAAGGGCTGTGCCCCCACATAAAAATAAATGGCTGATATTGATCAGGTCTGACATAGACAACAGCAGCGACTTTCCCCGACGAAATACCCAGTCAGACTTAAATAAAATAAACGGGCAGCGGTCATATTCTGAAAACAATTGACTGGGCTCACATAGCTGCTTAGAGAAGGTTCATTGATATTTTTATCCAACCCTAAAAAACTTGAAAAGGTTCGCTTAGCGGTTGAAACGGAGTAACTGGCCAGTAGTACAAGGATGTGACCAAATTACTTCAATAATGCGAGGTTAAATTTATAAACTAAACTGAGTATTTACTAGACTTAAACAACTAGTTTTTCGCAAAGTTGTTTAGAGATTAAAATCTCTGGATTATAACTTAATTTATAACTAACCCGTCAAAAAGAGGTTTTGTCTGGGGCCTTCTTGAAAGATACATTTTTCCTAGAACATGCAAGTAATGCCTATTTACTTTACAACATAATAGAGCAACATTTTACTCGTCAACAGAACAATTTCAGAAAAAGACAATGACCAATATGGTCCAGCTTTCAGTCCGACTTGGATCTACCAGCGAAGTATATGCACAATATATACTTACTTTTTTGTCCTGGGAAAGTAACGACAATCCTTCGTTTTATTCGAGCCCATACACCCTCCTCAAAGCCATATTCAGTCCAGCCGTAGCAACATAACATAGAAAATAACGAGTCAGAGAAAGTGAAAAGCTAAAATGTTCAAGGTATAATACTAAAAATAGAAAAACCTTTAGAAATAAGTGCTCGTCAATCTTTCTGCTGGCTGTTTCCTAATAATATACAGTAAATAAATACCTACAAGGCTTACTTGAACATGGGACAGATCAAACAAGACTTAGGTCCTCTGACTTAACTTTTAATGCTTCTACCTTGATATTACGGGTTGTTCAGGGTAATATTAATAGTAATGTTAATGTAGGTAAAAAGTATTAAAGGAAATCATTCTTAGAGAGTACAAAAAATCTTGTACCCACGGTTACTTTTGTATGTTAACGTTAAGTACAGGGATGTGAATTTTGGTCCAACGATTGAGCTTCAGGAGGCACGAAAGTCAGTCTTTTCAAGTCGAAAAGGTTCCCATGAGCCATAAGACTATCAAAGAACAACTTCAATAGCTTACGCTGAGAATGACATGTGTCCTGTATTCCGTTTGTGATTTACGTTACTAAAACAACGATTTTAAAACCCAAGTACCGTACCTTATTTCTTGTTTAAAATTTTTTTGGAGCTTTACTGTTTCCAGCCCGATTTGTCTTGGGGGATAATACCGGGGAGAGGATCTATTCCCATCGAGGATCTTACTAAACAGGCAGTTTTAATTTCTACCTACTAGATTTTTTACTTTACCTTGTATCTGGTTAGAAGTTTATATTAAAACTTCAAACTAGTATTTAGTTGAAGACTGAAGATGATATTACATAATACACGGATGAACTTGTATGAATAAAGTAATCCTGTAACATTTTCTGCCAGTGCTACCGTCGAAGACTGCGAATAAATTTGTTTCTTATTTTATTGTGAATAAGTAGAGGCCATTACAGCTTTTAGCATATGACACACAAAACAATTTGCTGATTTGCTTTCCTACTTAAAGAACCTTTTAAAAAGACATAACATGACTAAACCTTCCGTCTCCGTAGCATAAACTCACCCCAAAATCTTCGAGGGAAAATTTCTTGGAATAAACACTATGCATGTATGCATGTTAAGTTGACTGAACTGATGCCCAAAACTACGCCGACCTTAAATGCTTAACCTCCGTAAAAGTTGCTAGCTGTGGAAGTAGAAGCAGATGCCGAGTTGTTGAAATTTGAACTTCATTTGCATATTGCCGTCATTTGTACATGAAAAGTAAATAGTGGCGTACATCATCATCTTCTGCTCAGATACTCCTTCCACATCTTTGTAAATTGAGAGGCATAAAATTTTATTTAATACAATCTACGGCCCGGCCGTCACAAAAATAACGGTACCATGGCTAAACTTTATGCTTAATGCTTTCCCTAAAAATTACAACCCCTTACTCCAAGTTGATACAACTTACAAGTTTCTTCTCATTGTTTTTATTCTTTTCCTCTTAGCAACTACGCTTTTTTCAAGCTACATTCTGTAGCTTAGACTCAGTTAAAAGATGAAGGAGTGTGAGCATTTATGTTAAATGGACTATCTGCCTCTCATTCCTGTTTGTGCTGAACTTTTCTTTTGCATAATAATGCTATTATCTCAGAAGAAAAGTTCTCCCAGGAGATACACACAATTTTTGTTTGTTCATCGGCATTCGTCTGGAATAAAGATATTCGAATTCAAAGGGTCCTTCTTTTCTCCACTTTTCATTGTTGTTTGGAGTTGTTATCTGCAGTGATATGCCACTAAACCCCGCTTACTTGCGTTGCGTCTATGTATTTCTATTATAATTTAATGGTGAGAATATTTTATTAAAAGGCAGCAGCCAGCCATTGCCAGACATATCATTTAGTTTCTTTTATTATCATATCATAACGTAAATGTAAATCTTACTGGATTTGGTCTGATCTATAAAATAATTTTCTCTTGTACTTATGTAAATGGAGAATAAGGATGTTTATAAGGTCCTAAAACTACAACTCAGTTTACGGCTCAGTTATACGACTTTCTCTTTTATCCAGTTCGGGGCCAAATGAGAATCACGCCTACGTCGGTTCTTATGGGGAGAACGGAAATTC
>JAQFZX010002586.1:0-18020 GCA_034682405.1 Hydroisotoma schaefferi | reverse complement strand
ACGAACGATCGATCGGTTTGCTAGTTAAGTGAACGATCGAACGAACGGTTGTGCTGAACGGTTTCACCTCTGGTTCGAGAGTTATCGTGTTCCTAGACAGACAGACAGACGAACGGACACGGCAATCCTATAGCCCTAGAATGGGCTAAAAAGTTAATCCCAACAAAAATTAACGAAGCCTAGTAATCCTGGTATGGTAGGGTGATATTAAGTCTAATTTTCCCCATAAAATCCTCCAATCTTATTAGTCTTAATCTTAAGTGGTGTGTAACAGATTAATTAGGTTATTGAGGATGCGGGAGTGGTAGCGGTCTTAGTTTTCATAAATTGGTGAAAGTTGGACGCATCAAGAAATTTGATGGAAATTAAAGCGTGTGGTTTTAATCAACCCTTTGGGGGAAACCTCTAAAATGGAAATACCGTATTTCCCGATTTAATTCCTCCCTCCTAAATAATTCCCCCTGGTATAATTCGCCATGGGGTCCGGGCCATTTGAAGTAATAATTCCCCATGGGGAAAAAATTCCGACCTCCCAAATTGAAGCTTTTTTAATGAGATATTGAAAGTTAACTTTCTCAAAGGATGTTTAACCGTTTTAAAAGAGCAATTACCTAAAATAATTTTGAGAAGGGTTATTTTACCATAAAAATTTCGAATTAATTTATAATTAGCAAAAGCAGAGAATGCGTTTTTTTTACTAAACTTTAAAATGGTTTTTGTAATTCAATTAAGGAATTACTTCAGAGAATGAACATATATGAAAGAAAAAATTACTAGTATTTTACAATTGGCATTAAAAAAAATTAAACTGAAATTTTATTATTGAAACGATTCATATTCTTTAGTCTAATTGGATATTCTTATTCACTCAATTTCAGTTTTAAAATAATTATGAATTACTGGGAAGTTAATTTTTTCATTTTGAAAGATAAATTCAGCAAAAAAAGTTCAAAACGTCTATTTTTTGGTGGAACTTTTAATTAAAATTACTACTAAAATTATCAAAAAGTATGGGTCCTAAAAAAAATTCGATTGAAATAATAATTCCCCCCCCCCCGGTTTAATTCCCTAAGGCAAATCGGAGTTTGAAAAAATAATTTCCCAGTGGAATTAAAACGGGAAATACGGTATGTAGAAGCAATTATAATCACTTTTGTCCAATTTACACACGTCTAAATCGGTTTACTTTTCCACCACATATGGTGGTGTGTCCCTGTGTAGTATTTATGCATTTTAATTTTCGCGATGGTATAGATGGATCAAACGGTACAAAAAGCTTCGTTTTTCTGACAACGTTGTTGAGCCTGTTTGCATATTGTTCTGTATTATTATGCATAAGGTGAGGCAGTACGTAGTTTCAAAAAGACTTTCACTTTCTGCGGAAATGGACTTATCAGCTTTGGCATGGGTAATAAAAATAAATAAAAATCCACTTTTTCCCTCGTCTTGTGGTTTCAGTATTCCGGTAATTATTTAGATAATATTCAATAGTAATTCAACCGCTTACATTCATTGGTGAAAGCCGAAATGCCTTTAATACAAGAAGCAGGGATGGTAAAATCTCAATCCTCGTTCCACTTTGAACTTTTGTT
Organism: Hydroisotoma schaefferi; assembly: GCA_034682405.1. Classification (NCBI taxonomy): domain Eukaryota; kingdom Metazoa; phylum Arthropoda; class Collembola; order Entomobryomorpha; family Isotomidae; genus Hydroisotoma; species Hydroisotoma schaefferi. Next base: position 16,428 of record JAQFZX010002586.1, on the reverse strand, counting down.
ACAAACGTGTGCTTCATTTCCCCAAAAATATTGTTTAGTTGAAAGATTCATGCTTAAGCTGGAGTAATAGATGGGTGTAGTAAATCCTTTAGTATAATTTCATAGGTGCTCTAACCCTGATTAAATTACAGGGGATAGAACAACAAACAGAGTCAACTTACAAATTGGTATATTCATAGGCCGTTTAGGTTTCCGAGAACTTGGGTTTAATTATCTTTGCACAAGATTACAAGACATAATCTGATTAGTGTGTTTTTATCCCTCTGCTGCAGAGTTCTCATTGCAATTAAAAAGTCCAGCGTTATTAGCCCCATCGTCGGTATCCAATCGGTAATACTGCTGTACCAGTGCAACAGCCAACAACATCCTTAAACGACTCAAATCCCATTAGCTCGGCTAATAAAATACAATCCAACCTCAAGCTTTTATCCTCGTTTTATAACTTTTTTAGTTCTCCCTATTCCGTCTCCTCTATCTTTTTGACAGGCAAGCCAGGCAGTTCCCCTTGCTCGTAAGAACTCTCTAACGCAACAAATAATTTATCGTGTAATCACTCCACCAATCTCCACCGCATATCATGCACAATGCAATATGATACAGTAGACCAGGATTCAGACTTCAAACACACTCACCATTTCTTATAAAGGACTCTAAATCCATATCTTCTCTCCTGCCTTTCTCTCCAGGTTTAGAAATCCTGAAGTAATAGCTACAGTAGCAGCTATTTAAATAGAGTGAAAGCCGACTGGGAAAATATTATGATGATTTTTCACAACCACGATCAACTGTAATAAGTAAGTACCAATAGCTCGTTCTTTAATATACAGTCACACAAAAAGTCGGTGAAGAGTAAAAACAGTAAACGGTAATAATAACACCGTAACTTAGTGAGTGAGCGAGGATTGGTATTATGCACTTATATATTTGTGCATGTGTGAGCAAGCCAGAGAAAGTATCATTTAGTTCTCGAAAGCTGTTGAAAAGGGACTGGAATTTCTCTTGTTGAAGAGACTCGGATATCTAAAGTTACTTCCCTCCTTGGTTTGTGAGTAGTTTACATACACTTTTTTCCATACAGGAACCTTTTAGTGTAAGAGGCTTATGTAGTGTGTAGAGGCAGGCAGGATAACTTTGTTGTTGGTTGTGGGTCTGCTGCTGTCTCCTATCCTAAAAGCTCAACAGAGTTGAACACAAGACAGATCCATATAGTCACAAATAATAATAATAATCATAGCGGAGCTTGTAGTCCAGTAGGAATAGGTATCCTGACTAAGGACAACGGTATATTTGTAATAGTTTGGGTGGTTCATTTCTCTCTTTTTTGGTCCCAACTTACCGTCCTATGATATTATGCTGTAAGGATTTTTCCTCTGTATAAGAAAGAATCGATTCCCCCACTGCAGGTGAAATAGAATGGCGAGAACAACATCGATAAGACAAGAGTTGCGCCCGAGTGCCGGAGTTTATGCTTGTGGGGGAAGGCAGGCGCTGTTCCACAGCACCAATCCACCGAATTCAGTCTTTTGCTAGTTAGAATTATAAGCTTTATAGATGGACATGCTTCTTCTTCAACGACATAACATTACTCATAGCCGAACTTGTTCTGGAGCAACTTTATACTTTATACCCGAAACTTTATACATGGATCAGACCTCTCAGTAGCAGAATGTGCTTGGTAAGTCAGCCATCCAGAGCAGAGTAAGGTTGAGGAATACTTACTAAAAGACTGAAAACCCGAAGAAAACTGGCTGGCTGGTTAGAACCACCAACCATCCTATAATGTGATCGTGTTCGGTCAATTGTCAGAAATCCTTTAGCAAGCCAGAAAACAGCAGCCAGAAAATCTTTTGCAAGAAAGCCTTCATGTAGAAAGTTTAATCCCTATTTTTCCAAACGTTTACCTGAAGTATTTTCCATTTTGTTATCTATTAGTATCTTCAATCTTATCTATTCATCATAGTACTTCTTAATTATTCTAATTCTTGCCTAGTTTTCTTTCATTTTTATCATCCTGTATCGACATAGTACAATTCTTGGGAAATTGAGATTAAAAAGTTTAAAATCTGGTATGGGGGAGGGCCAGTTAAAGAAGAAATGCTGAAGTACAGTTCTTCACAAACGCTGAAGTAAAAATATTGTTACCTACAATAACACCAACTACTAACTTAGCCGTAGTACTTGCAAATTTAAAATATGATTATTTTATATCAACCATAATTTAATCTGGAGTTTTGGATGAAAGCATTCTGGTTTAAAAAATATCTTGCTTGTGGTCCTTCTGGATACGAATTTCTGGCTAATGGCAATCTGCTTTCTGGCAATAGACCTAGGACCGTCCTCGAGCCTTCTGATATATGTGAGTTTTATTTTCTCCCAAGTCGGCTTTGACTGCCGCTTTTGCTCCTGCTGTGACTAAAGTAAGGATAGAAAGATCATCATGGTGTTATATGGATGTTGGCTGGCGGTGATGATGTTTCTAGTGGTGGAAGATCAGACGATTTTTTGTCTATGGATCAGAGTAAGTAACATATTCCTATAAAGACGGTGAGACGATTATGACTTTACCATGGGAAACAGTAAGGAAAGGTTCAACCAAAAAGTGATCGAATTTTAGAAGCATCAGTTGGGCAAAGAATCCTAAGAATCCCTTAGTGGAGAGTAGTCTTGCGAACTAAATACCCGTTTAGCATGCAGTTCACTCTTGTACTGGATAGATACTAACTTTTACGAGTACAAGTTAAAAGGAGAGAGCAGTCTTCATGATGGGGATACAAGGTATTCGGAATACTGGTGGGTTTTAGGTATTCTATTACTTAGACGGTATCAAGGAATTGATTCGAACCTCTATGATATGATATAATATGATGACGGTACCGAGCTTTCCCTGCTCTGGTTAGCGGTGAGGATGGGCTTATTGAATTTTAAATCTAGATCCTCCATAAGTTAGTCCATAAGTAGTAGCCAAATTACATCTTTATATGCATAAACGACAGACTCACTACGCACAAGTAGTATTTCATTTTCATTGCTGCGATAGCCATTTTTCCTGATTTCTCTTAACATTTTTTACACTGGTGTGTTGGCTCTGGCTGACAAGAAAAGGAGATTGGGTGATTATTATGATCATAGAGAAAACTCTTAAAACCTTACTGATATTAGAGATGCAGAACATCGGGATTTATACTAGCAAGAATTGAAGTGGTAGTAACGTTTTGAATCATGGGACTGACTTGCTCCAAAATGAAGAAGAACTCACTGCCTCCTCCGGAAGGGTGAAGCAATCAGAGGCCTATACAGCCAACCATATTTCACACTCAATCTCTCTTCAGCAACGGAAATGAACCGAGACTTACTTTCTCTAAGGAGGAATAAATGCTTTGCCAGCGTTCTTCCAATGCTTTATCATCGCCATTACCACCATTATAGTAAACAGTTAGTAAGGTATTTCATTATTGGAGGTTTGGGATGAAATGTATAAATGGACAAAGCATAGGCAGGCAGTATACAGCGACCAGACTGATGGCGTGTGTGTACACTTATTTAGACGGAAGAAATTAGTTTTTTTCACAAGATGAAGATGATTTTTTTAACTTACAAAGAAGAGAAGATAAAGTAGATTTGTGGATTGTTCGTCTAATTAAGACACGAATGAGTCAGCTTAATCGAATGGACATCAGTGTAGATATATGAAAGCAGATTATCAATTATAAAGAGAAAAGACTTTCTCCTCTCGTGTTTTACATTTATTAAGAAATCGTTTATGTAGTTAATTTCCATACAAGATTAATACCATTTTACTTTATCTTATCTTTACTTTAAAGAAGGTAGATAATATGCAAATAAATTTATAATCTACAATCTCCCTGAAAGTATCCGTCTGATGCACATCCATCCACCTAAATTGAATACAATCTCCATGAACAGCGATTACACATGCTTCACCAAGCATCCCTCTTCCATTTTCTTATCGACTTGTGTGTAACATATTGCATCAGAAATTGCTTCAAGGGACCAACTAAGCCTACCTGCGTTAGAGTAAAATAGTGGAAGTACATAGTTGAAAAACTAAAGTTACATAAGTTAAGCACCAAAACTAAGTAAGCAAACATGTCAGAAGAAAGTATGCCGTGAAAGATTCAACTTTCACTAGAGACAGATTGGATATATTTTTGCCTGCCAAACCGAGTTGAACTGGGAAGGATGAGAGGGCTGTAACTTTTATGATCATTGGGTAAACTCACACAACTACATTACACATATACAGGATACCAGCCTCAGTACAGAGTACAATATCTAGAACTTTCACTATTACTCAACAAGAACAACAGAAGGTGGCAAAACACTCTTCCATACCCTTGTATAATCTCATGATACATGCTTACATTATCTTGAGAAAGAAAAGCAACAAAAAATAAAACAGATTACATATAGAGTGAAACAAAGTAACCTCGGTACAACTTATTTTTATTCAATCGCCAGATCTATACTGCTACTGCTACTTTACTTCATACTAAACAACCCTGTGTGTAATATCCATGCAAAAGTAAGTTATATATTTCTAACTGTTGTTTATACGGTACGTTCGCCTGTGGCCGCTCTTCAATCTTCTTGAAGTCTACACTATTGTTAACTGTATCTACAAGATCTCCGGTGGCGTAATAGATCCATTTGATCATTCATCAGCTCAGGTGGCGAACTGTGGGTTGTTTGTTGCCTCAAAGCACGCTCTCTCTAAAGGTTCACACAGGTGTGATGCAGTAATTTATAGGAAACCAAAACTACCCTTTTCCGTAGAGCTTTTTATTTTTATTTCAATCGGATCAACAGACGAGGTTGATTTTATAAATTGAGAGTTTGGAACTTGGGAGAGGAAATTCCAATGTCATGTAGAAGTAAAAGTAAAACTTATCTTTAAGTATGTTGGTAGATAGTAGATAAAGTTGGGTTGTGTGTTAGCTCGTGTTAGCAGGGAATGTAATTTAATTTGAAATATGGATTTTCATGTACAGTTTTTTTTCTCGATTGATCATTTACTTCCTTTAATACATGACAGCATAATCATGACGTTTACATATGGGTGGAGAAATATCCAAATAGTTATAAATAAATCCACAAATACTTTAGGTCTATCAAGAGTTTTATTAAAAAGAATGTATTGAGCATAGTATCCCTACGAAATAAAAGACGGCGGGTTTGAGAGAATAAGCTCGTTAAGTTTTTAGCAACGGGTTTGGCATACACTTTGTTCATTTCTCATAGCTTTTTGTCACGCAGCGGAAGAACGGACTACAGGGACTGCTACTGCATTGGTAGGAGTTTCACCAACCAACTACAGAACGCCTACATCTTGTGAAGTAAAATATGCAAATGGCCAATTAAACTTATCTTGAATCTTAAGAGAGAGTTTTGAGAGTGTAGAGTTAGAGTATACATAATCTTAATCTTGTTTCCTTTCATAAATGGAATGGAAATTTTATTCACACATTCAACATCATTGCTGTGAGAAATATAGGGGAATGACTGTAAAGTGACATTAAAGGACTCGTTAGGCAGCAAATTATTCATAGAGGCCGTATATTAGCCGTCACTGCTGTCGATGAAAGATTTCGAGTTGTGGTAACGCACAACCTTTGTTTTAGCATTGAATTAGGATAACAGTTGGCTCCATAATGGAGTTTAATATATCCTTTATGATAATATAATACTTTTAATTTGTATGAATGCTTCAGTTAATGGTAGTAGCATAATGAGGAAGACTTTCCCTACTTTCACCGATAGTTGAATAGTATTTTAGGCACTAGAAGGTCGAACTTTCATTCTAGAGAAAGAGAAAGCATAGTTTGGTCTGGTGTCTAAATCTTATAACAAAGTACGTTTGAGAAATGCTGCTGAGGCGATACACTTTAGTAATACAAGGAAAAAGCTCTATATCGATGGAGAAAGTATTTTTAAAGTACAGACTTTTAGAGGCCACTGCTATGCAATGTTATTGGCAGTGGGACTATGCCGTGGGAGAGATGGTATAAAATAATATTGCAAATCGATTCTCTCTGAATTCAATCTCCATGGATGACGATCCCTTTATTCCATTTGTTGTATTACGCCAATATAAAATGCAATTATACTTATTCACACACCACGCCCACTTGGGTCCAGTCAGCATAACATTTTATTATAAAGGTAAGGCAATGTAAAGGCATTACCATAATCAGCCTAGGAAGAACTAACCACGAGCTTATAGAATACTACAGTAAAGAATTGAATGAGCGAAACAACATAAAAAGGATGCTACAATACCGAGAATTTACATAAACAGTCTAGAGAAGCTTTAGTCAAGTCAAGTCTGCTTTCTCTGACGTTATACACACCGTTCTCTGTGTCTGTAAAGCTATGGGTATGGTTATAGGCAAAAAATTAAATTTAAACAAATAAAGCCCATGCATTGAAACAAATTACTTAAAACATATCAACTCCTTCGGCTCAGTTGAATGAATTTTCTTCTTGTAATTTCAAAACTTAGAGTCCCCTCTACCATCTGACAACGACAGCATTAACCCAAGGCGTCCCAGGGATGATATCATTTACTCAGCCAAACAACTGAAGGGTTCTGGTAAAATGAGAATACATAATGCAGCTTCAACCTCAAATGCATCTTCATCCGGCTCACTTTCTTCTACACTTCCAGAAAATGATCCAGCATCCGACCCCAACAACCCCCCAAACGGGCAGTTTTGTCACATGAAAGGCAACCGAGAGTACAGTTCTTTGTCCACCAATCGTCATTCTAACGCTACTTTAACCAAGTTAATTTTATCCCGGATGACTGCAGTCGCTACAGGGATTTTTATAGGGGTGACAATTACTTTGATTGTTTTGGGGTTCTGGGAGAGTCCGATGGGATTAGATTTTGTGACCAGCTTCCAGTCGAAGGCTCCCTTGACGGGTTTATCGGGTAATGCGGTAAACCTACCTCAGACTGGGTCTCAGTCTCTCTTCCAGAATCAAGATGATATGGAAGCTTTTCGAAGTAGAGCAAGAGCCTCTATAGTTCTGAACAGTGGAGGGGGTAGAAGGCCTAAGTATCGGGAAATTCGGAGCGACCCAAATAGCGTATTTGCCATACTCATTCGCTCCCTTTATATGAAGTAGAATAATTAATTATAAAGCAATCCTGCTGGAAAGGTCAGCAGGATCAGTGTCTATGCATAGTGTAATGTAAGAGCGACTGAACAAAGTAAAGTGTAAAGCCAAAGGCTGATGATGTATAGAACAAAACAATATAATTATATACTATGGAATAAAATGATTCTGAAAAAAAATGAAATATATCTAGATAGTTATTTATTCATTATCTATATTACTACATTCACCTTTACCAAACCTCACTTCACTGCTAATAGGTTCAGTTCAGAACAAGTAAATTAACAGTATGCGTTGAGAAGCTTGCTTTATATGTTCAAATTAAATTTGGAAGGACCACTTAGTAAACTCTGCCAAATGCATAAAGCTATGTTTTTCCCTTATTCTATGCAAAATTCAACAATAACCGTAAATTCCCGAATTCAAGCCCTATTCGCATGTTAAAACTGACCCTTAAAAACCCTGTTAAATTCAATAGAAGACCGAGCTACAATTCGGAAATACAAAGCAGTGACTAAATTGATTTTAAAACAACGAGTCTCAGTTGTAAAAGTTCATTTATAAAACGAAATTAGGCAAGCAGGGATAACGTTAAAGTACAGGTACCAATTTAAATAGCATTATGTGGATTTTAGTTGACCAAAAAGACGCTATTAAACGGGATTTTAAGGAATACTCCTAAAAAATACAATGATTAAATTCTAAATTCTAAAAAAAAGTAAAACGACTGGATCTATCTAAATCTGTGACTGGATCTCATTTAGAGAAATGCACTTACTTCGCACATACACAAACAATGAGTAAAGTTTTGGATTGCACTCGGCACGGCACGAAAGCAAAAAACCCAGAACACATGAACATCTTTGAGAGAAAGTTTGATTTGAGGTAAATCGGTAAATCCTCGTATTTTAGGTTGCAATTTGGCTAATAAATTTTTGGGTAAATGTTTCCATATTTAACGAAATATAATTACAGTTTTGGAACGGATGTGTTGGATTTTAAATTGAGAGTATTTTAATAGGGAATTATGACGACGACGACATCAGGAAATGTGACCGTGAAGTCAGTAGAATTAGAATCGGAGATGCAGCAGAATCTACCCAGTTTTGACAACGTGTCCCACATATTCCGACTTTTGTGTCAAAGTACAAGACCTCAAGATTTTGTCGCTCAGAAAAAAATTGAGGATTATGATAACATTCTTGCTAGAAGTTTATTCGAACATTTTCTGATCATTATTGGCTATACTCCTCCTGAAGAAACAGATAGACACTTATTCGGACAGAAAGGTAAATTAAATCTTAATAATAAGCATAATAATACGTTACTCTATTTATTTTGGTGCTAGAGAGAGAGACACAAGATAACCTTTGACCCGTTTCTTACTTTATAGATCTGGAGGACATGGACAGCTCAAGTACAAAAATGTTTAGTAAAAATAACAAGTTGACCGCAGGAACTGCGGCTAGTTCTTTAGTAGACAAGAAAAAGAAGGCCGCTACAAAAAGGTCATCTAATTACACTTATCATGAGACCAAGACTGAAGATATCAGCGATGGCGAATTCGAGGTTGATAATAAAGCCAAGACTGAAGATATCAGCGAGGATGAGTTGGAGGACAATGACCAGTGTGGTGAAACTAATAGCTTTACTGTCACAAGTCGAAGTTCGAGTACTAAGCGTTTGAGTAATCATATACAAACAGAAGACATAAGCGATGATGATGACGATGGGGCCGAGGCCGAGGAATATGAACAACACCCTTTGAATTCTAAGGCTATTCACTCTCGCTCGCAGAAACTCGCTCTGGCTCACTCAAATACTTCTCTTGAGAAAAATAATGCTAATTTTAATAATCTTCGTGCAACTGCTTCTGAACACGATGAGGTAAAGATAATGTCTGCAACTGCAGCAGGTAAATTAAAAAACCTCGCTGTATCTCAGCTTAAGAGCATGGCGACAAAGCAGGAAGAGGAACAAGGTAGCCCTATTGTCCAGCGGAAGAAACACAAGTCGGCTAGTAGAATCCTACGGGAAACAGTAAGAGCTATAGAGTATCACGCCCGCAAAGATATAGAAGCCGTTAGACTTTCTTTAACTGAGAAAGAAGGTTATAGTATACCTAATGTTTGTGACCCATTATCACCAAAAAACAACTTGTCATTTCAACATTTAACAGAAAATTGGTCCAATCCAAATGTCTCCAACAAATGGGAAGAATCCTCTTCTAAGGTCTTTCATGAATACCATTTGTCCAACAGAGATTCGTGATATGAGAATGAGACTGACCCGATGCGTTATTTTCATTTGTCAGCTAGCAAACGGCCAAGTTAAAAACCAAAGGAAGAATCAATTGCCTGAATAACATATTTTAGGTTTGGTGGGTTTCATTTTGGGAAATCTTAGTACTTAAATATTTAGTTACCTACCACTACCACTAATTTAATTGATTGGCATAAACTCAGCAGTATGTTTGATGAAGTATGGAATAAATCACAAACAAACTTTAGAACTACAGTTATAAATTTATGAAGTAGAAGATGAATTTATTTTTTACTTTACCAAAAGTGACTGTTCTAAGATGTACAACTAATCAACTGTTGAGACTTGTTATGTTGTATTGTATTCATGCTTTATGACTTAATGAAACGAAATATTTATAATCTTTCAATGAAATAAACAATTTGAAATCTTCAAATTATAATAAATTCCATTTCATGTCCTTTTCTATTGTTTATATTGCTGGTAGAAACTCTTTTCTTGTTTTTGAAATTGTAATTTGTGAATCCTCATTTTTACTGCATATTCACATCAATAGCGTATATGAATTGGTTTGGTGGATTGGAGGATCACATAACTGCAATATAATCACAGTCAAGTGATACTTTGTTTATGCAATTATGTAAATGCAATAAACATGCAATTGTACAAAACATTACAGGGTCCGAGTACAGGGTACCATATAAATTGCTCGGTCCAATGTATTGGAGTTGGTGACCCTCTAGACACATCAGGTCAGAGGGCAACCCGCAGGACCGAGGGAGGAGGAAAGCAAAAAGTGGGGCTCTAAGAAGGAAGGAAAAGAGGGCCAAGTTGTTGATGGAAAAGCTGGAAACAGAGAACTTAGAAAGGGCCAATTTGTCCAATATTTATTTGGCATCTAATGGCATTTTACTACGAAGAATTCTAAGCTATTTGTCTCCGCGTTTCCATCCCATATGTATACAGAAATAAGAAATATTTAACGACTTCTTGAAACTTCAACTTTAGTCCGTTTCAGTTTTACATTTAGCGATTTTGTCCAAGGACGTAGATTTCTGCAGTATCGAAGTAGATTTCCCCATCTTCATTTTTATTTCAAATTTCAATCTAATATTCAATTATCGCAGATCCTATTTTGCTGAACACTTCAACTTCAATCCCGTCTACATCATCAGACAATAACCCGAACCCTACTAGCGACCAGGGCATGAATTCAGAACCTGACGATATCTCAGCACTAGCAGCACTGACGATCATGATTCATGAAGAAATTTCAGGTGACCATGATTCAGAAACATTTAAAGACCTGCCACTTTTGCCGACTCGTAGTGTCGAAAACAAAAACCAAAAATGAAGAAATCTGAGATATAACCGACGATTAAAGAATGAATTCAGAATATCGAAAGGTTTACCAATAGTAAAATACAAGCGTAATCGTGGCTCAAAAGAAACCAGAAACAATCGAAGCGACTCAATCGCTTTGGCCACGGGAATCCTAATTTCAATATTAATCTTGGATTCATGTAAAAGATTTGTATTGGACATGATTAAATTCTTAAATTAAATTAAATTAAAGCATTTTTCTCTAACTCTAAATTAATCCATAAAACATCAACATCCATTATCATTAAAATAGCTAATGAAATGAGTACACATGCCATCAGCCCATTATGTCACTAGTCAGTAGAGATAGTACACAGATTTAGATTATTCCAGGTCATAACCATTTTCAGATAGCAAATTAACGTCCTTTTTGAAAAGGATTGGGTCTTAAAATGGTTTAGAGATAGATTATGCATGTGTAGAGTGTAGGTCTACGCGTTCGTGAACTCACTTTAGTGTTTAGTTCCATGAAACGTTGGAAAACAAAAGCAATACGTGTAGTGTAGTGCATTGCATACATCAGGAATCTGTTTTCTAAAAAAGTTTCCTGGGAACCTGGGACAATTTCCCTCGAATTTTAGCATTGAAGGGATAGGGAACCCTAAAATGTTCCCCAAATCTTTAACATTGACGGGATAGGCAAGCCAAATTTCCCTAAGGAACCGTCCCACAGATTCATGGTGTAGTATTTCGCATGCCGTATTTTCCGTTTTAATTCCCCATCCGGTTGAAATACCCCATACCCGACCTTCTTATGTTAAAAGTCTTATCTTGTTCATGCTAATAGAATTTTTCCTTCGAGTAATAAAGCCCCCCAGGGAAATTAAAACGGGAAATACGGTATTTTGTCAAAATGTCTATCAACGCACATGTTAAGCCACATGCCACATGAGTAAAGCTTGAACCCAGTAGCAGTAGCTGCTACTACTCGTCCGGTGCAGATTGCCGCAGATGCAATTCATCCTCATTTCTTTCCCATCCAAAATCCCAATCCCAATGTTTACAAACAACAAGAACAAGACACCAAGTGCCAAGTACATTTCAAACGTCCATCAGTTTAACTAGCGGAATTACCTTAATTTTGCATTTAAATATTAAATTTAAGCTAATCAATCAGACAGTGATAGCTAAAATGGGAGGTCAAAGGCCAAACTTCTGCAACGTTAGCAATATATTCCGACATTTTTGCCAAGAGAAATATTCAAAAGATTTTGAAACCTGTTCTAGTTTAACTGAATACGAGCACATTCTTGCCACTAGTTTGTTTGAACATTTATTAATTATAATCATTAAGGATAAAACTACAAATACTACAAGTTCGAAGAGCGAAACTACGCTAGGTAATAAACTGAATTATTTTATATTCCTAGTTCCTACAAAGAGCGTATTTAGTTAGTCAAGTATATTTTATTTATATTTTAGCTAAACACTCCACTACCATAGCCATAGCCCCCTCAAGCTCGCAGACAGCATTAAATCCGAAAAATGTTGAGGTCGGAACTCATGACGGTACCGGTACCGGAAGTAATTCTCAGTTAAAGATCGAGCCCTTGGACCCTTTTGAGATGGCGAGGGGTAATTTTTTATAGGATACACGTTCCTAAAATTTGTTAGTGAAAACCATTAAAACATTTAAAAAAAAGATGCCTATTGTTTATATTTAACGCAGACAGTGAAATAAAAGTCACCAATGCTAGTGCCAGTGCCCCCGAAACTCAAATGGAAGTTATGGATATGGACGACGGTTCAAAAATGGACAGGCCCCTTCCCGATACTGATGATGTAAAATGTTTAGAATTCGCAGTAGGTGGAGACTTACCCACTCCCCTCGACCATATTCCCAATGATAATGCTAATAATAAGAAAGATGTACAAAAAGAAATCTGTGCTGAGGGTAATAATGGGTCTGATTCTGATGACTTTTCTAAGGACCAATTTGCAAGTCCGCTTCTCATCCACTGGGAAAAGTTAGCGAAGGTCATAAGTATGAAAATTAAAGCCCAACCTTCTGACAAGTCATTGAATAAAAATCAATATAAGAACTACCTTGGCAAACAAATTGATAAGGAATATAAGAGATTAGAAAATGAAGACAGAGCACGAAGAGGTCTTCCGTTTAGAAAGAGAGGTGCGAGAGGTAAAAGAACGACGTAGTTGATACCAGCAGTAGAAAGAACCTTTTAACAAAGTTCGATTTAAAAACTTTGTGGTTCAATTTACAAAATAAAATACATGTAAATGTTGAATATCCTGTGACAAGGAAGATGAAGGTGGTCTATTATTGATTTTAACCGTGAAATATTAATTTCAGGGATTTCACTAAGTTTACAGATTTTTCTTCGGTAAACGTTTATGAGTTTGTTTGATGAAAAAGATACGAATTCCAAGGCTAAGATGTACAACTGGATAACTGGAATTCCATGAAAATTACTGCAAATATGTTTGTCTTTTAAAAAGTTACTCGTAGAACTGCTGCTTTTATTTATATCTATAAAGCACTTACGTATTTACACTAGTTTAGTTTAGTTTGTGTGTACAGACACGTGTACTGACAAAAACATAATAAATATTTAGCCTCTTCGAAGTCTATAATTATTAACCGTTTCACAAAGTAAATTGCTCACGTCGTCGTCGTGGTCTATAGCTGTTAAAAATTAGCATTAACTTTTTCGTTTTATGTTCGATGAACTCTGCCCTTAAATTTAAGTAGTTGTTCAGTGACATTTAGCTTATCATTATTAAACTATACTGTTTCATGATACGTAACTGAGTATAAAGTAAGTTTTAAACTTGAAAGGAGAACACTATAATCCTGGCATCACGTATGCTATATTATCCAACAAGCGCGATAGTTGTTCAGGGGGAATGCAATTCAGTTCTGGAACTTGTTGGCAAAGACAGAGCAAAGGCCCCGCTGCACAGAGAAGCGAATCTAATAACACTGATAAACTTCCGCTAACAGTTTGGCCCTAAAAAATAGGTTAACAAGAATTACTGAAGTGAATCTATTATTGGAATAACTGAGTAATAACCGCACAACCAAACCATCTTACCTCTACATCCTTCAGACGCTGCCCAATAACGCTTAGAGACTCTCCTAAAAGAGCAAAATGCGCTGCAACATCTAAAGGGGTTGTACTTGGGGTTTTTAAAATAGAAGAGAAGTCCTCTTCTTTTCTTGACGAAACTCTGAAAAATAAAAGTTACATGAATCCAAGTCCAAGTAAAGGTTCGCTCAGTTAAACTGATGTAAACTTACTTTTTTGACGACGAATAGGATGTGGAGGGTGGAGATACAGTATATTTCTTCGCTTTTGGCGCAACATGATTCCTAGGATTCGATACTTTTACACCATTTGTAACACCTTTAAAATTTCGTGTGGGTTTAGACACTGAGTTTTCTTGACGAAAATGTTTAGCAAGAGCCGGGGATTTCTTGGTCGAATTGACAGGCAACTTCTTTGCATTTGTCTTTTCACTCTGAAGTAAAAAATTACCCCCAGGTTTTCTAGGTACTGCCTTTAGGGGTGGAGAGGATTTTTTCACTGGCATAATAATATCATCATCACCATTCGAAAGATCTTGATCAGCTAACATATGCAGCCTTGGCCGGCCTCGAGGCTTCTTCCCTTTACCAGGGGGCGGAGGCAGAGGTCCAGAATTTTTAATATTATCCATAATATTCGAATTCTTCTTCATGATTTTAAGTGCCTTATTTTTCCACATTTTCTTCTGATTCTGTGGAACGGTTCCCCAAAGATCACTCAGCTTCTTATTCATCAAAGCAAAGTCTAAAGATGGATTCTTTTTTGCCAACATAGCTCTCTGGTCTTTCGCCCAAAGCATATATGCTGTTACTCTTGGAGTCTACAGACAAAAGATAAATACTGTGAAAAAAGGCACCGTACAATTATTGAAGTTCAATCCTCAAAAACTTCAAACGTTAACTTACCCCCTTGTCTTTCCTAACAGCCTTTGCCTTCCCCGGAGTACCAGAACCCGAAGACCCACTTTTCTTATTCTTTTCCATAGTTTTTTCCATCATATACGTGGACTGAGCCTGCGACTTTAGTTTAGAAGAATTTAAATGCTCAAAAACATCCCTTCCAGCCTCCTCCTCATCTAATAAAGTGCCGTCGATGATTTCCTCTCCGCCCAAAATAGGCATGTCATTATCATCTTGGAATTCTGGAGGTAAGTCCATCTGTAAGTCCCCTTCTTCATGACCCCCCATATATATCTGATCAAGTCTTGGTGGAGTCCTTTGGACCAATTTATTTTTCTTTTTTGAGAAGTCATTTTTTCTACCAGACAGCTTCACCCGTTTGCTCTCCCCTTCCTTCTTCGGAGGAGGCTTCCTTTTTAACGACGCTGACGTTTTAACGGGTTCATCGAGGTCTGCGAACTTCAATGTTGCCTAAAAATCCCATAAAAAACCCGTCTTAAATGATCTCCACCTCTAAAAAACCTTAATTTATCAGTTAATAAAACCAACCTTGGCAGAGGAATTGCTATCTCTCCTATCCGACTTTCTCCTGCCGATCTTACCCTTTTCCAAATCCTCCAAAGACTCATATTCAGCTAATAAAGTGTTCTTCTTCCTAACTCGACCAGACCTCGATCTATTTTCTATCCCGAAGTCTCCAGCTCCAGAACCTGTAGATCAAAAACCCCCAAAACTTCTTTAAACTCACTTTAAATCCGGTTATCATCCTTAATCTTATCAATTTCGCTTAAAAAACCCTCAAAAATCCATACTAAAGTCATCAATATTCCTCTCATCATCTCGTGCCTATCCAACGCCTCGACAAAACAAAGGCTTGTCATTATATTTTGCATGTAACTTATGCTTAGTCTGCCTCATTAAAATCCGCCGGTACTAAGAATAAGATCCTGGCTTTTAGCAGGTAAACAGTGGCTAAAAAGAGGTATTTGGGGGGATCGGTGGGATGAAAAGTGTATTTTTGCCAAAAAAGGGTCTGTATTTGTGTAAAAGTGAGGGTGTTTTAGGGTTTTAAAAACTAACCGATTGTGTGGTCTGTTGCTGGTCGACTTGGAGTGTTCATATTGCGGATTTTGGGTTCTTCGGAGTGCAGTAATTTCATACGACCATGAATTCAGAGATTGAGTTGGCCATTAAGGTTATTTCTTTAGCTGTGCTAGAGAAGGAGGTCTTGGTATGGTTTACGGGGATTATTAGCAATCAATCCTTCCCTCCTCTCCTCGTTTTGTTGTTCATCCGGGAGGGGTTTATACACCACACTTCTCATATGGCCCCGCACGCATTACGCTGGTCGTCCTGGGTTTATTAATGCTGCGGATGATGCGCGGCACGCGGGTAGGTTTAGGAACGCTAAGGCTGGTACGTTGGTGGGTTTATTAATGCTGCGGATGATGCGCGGCACGCGGGTAGGTTTAGGAACGCTAAAGCTGGTACGTTGGTGGGTTTATTAACGCTGCGGATGATGCGCGGCACGCGGGTAGGTTTAGGAACGCTAAGGCTGATACGTTGGTGGGTTTATTAACGCTGCGGATGATGCGCGGCACGCGGGTAGGTTTAGGAACGCTAAGGCTGATACGCTGGTGGGTTTATTAACGCTGCGGATGATGCGCGGCACGCGGGTAGGTTTAGGAACGCTAAGG
>JAQFZX010002585.1:0-18022 GCA_034682405.1 Hydroisotoma schaefferi | reverse complement strand
CCCCCAAAACCCCCATAAACGGTGACCCCTGACCCAGACCAATCAGTGTTTACGGAGACGCAGACGCTTCATTTTTTAAAGTGATGTCTTTCTAACGCCTCGTGTCGTGGGTTATCCAACTAACTCTCGAAGATAACACGATCACCCACGATCGCTTTATCGTCTCTAACACGTTTTTCCTCTAAAAAGTCTAAAATCCTTACCTTTTACGCTCTAAAACGTTGTTTTTCCATTGATATCTTCGTTTATATTTCGAAATTTCAATTTCAAAACTCAAACAAAAAAACCCTAAAATTTGAGGATATAGAATTAGCTCGATGCTCGATCTGCGTCACTAGAGCATTCTATCCGTGCGGCTTGGAAGGTAGACTTTTTACTACCAAATGTCGGCTTTGTCTACAACACCTTCGATTCGAGTTCTATACTCACTCAGCCTCCAGCGTCCTTGACCTTCATACGGTCAGGTCACACGAAAGGTCAAGAACAAAGTTCAGAAGCGCAGCGTTGACGCTGCGTATTTAATGTGCTTTCCGAGGTTTATTGATACATGAATAACAATTAAATGGCGAATGGCACATATTTGTTTTGTTGGTATTGTATTGAACGATTATGCATCCATTTTGGTTTGGAGATAACTTAAAGATAAGGTATTAAAATGGCTGTTAGGGTTGGAGAAATGGAATGTCATTCAATCGTCAATCAGTAGTAATTGCAAGAAGATTTCATTGTTAGTAGACAAATAAATAGAGAGAGTAGAGAGATACGAACTAGGGAGTTTTGAATGAAGAATGAATGTGATATTGGACATTTCAATTTCATGGAATTGAATTGGATATTCTTAAGAAATAAATGCTATAATAAGGCATTATTCGGCTGATAATATAACTTTGGGGTTTGAAGTTTACTTGGATGGAATACGGACAAAAGTATGTCTGCATTTATTCATCAACAGAACGAGCCAGAATCAGATATGGACGAAGTTTGAATAGTAATTGAGCTATTGAGCATTTTATTTGAACTGCCAAAATCGGGTCTACTCTTTCGAAGTTGTACCCTAAATCCTCGCCCGTATGCCGCGGCTTATATGGTTAGAAAAAGAGTTTTTTGAAGCATGTTTAACACGAGAAAGATACCCCTTTTAACATGTAATGGATAGGCAAGCGGCATAGTTAACGAGGGCGACATTTAGGCAGGGTATTAGAAACATTTGTCAACTTTAAATATTTTTTTAAGATGATTGCATTCTTTTGGGATTCCCGAGACTGCATAAAGACACTTTCCCATTTCCATTTTACGATTGAGTTAATTTTGAAGTTATAGCTAATCTAAAAGAGCTGGATTGATGACGTTGATTGTATTATGTGCTTGTTGTTCCATGAATAATATGCAATGCATCGCACGTCCAAAGCAAATGTCTATTATACTCTGAGAAATGTCCTCTGGTTATCCGTTATTTTGGCATATTGCCCGAACTTGAGGACATGAGCTTATACTTTATAAATATCATCAGGATGAGTGCATAGTTTCCCCTAGGAAAGAAAGAATCATTTAATATTAAAATAAATATTATTCTTACATAAAACCGGGCAAGGTCCGTTAAACAATTAATTCATAAAACCTACGAGGACCCGACTCTAAAAAAATTACAAACCTCCAATCAAAGGTTACTGTCAAGCATTTCACATAGAAATATGACCACACGTCGTCAGAGTGCTAGTTAGTTCTGTTTTCTGTTTCATGAAATCAATCTTGGGAACCTGCTAGATTTCCTAGATAGATGTACAAGTTAAGTAGAAGAACTGCATGTTCTTCCTACTAATATGTAGTCCTTTACTTACCTATGCTAAAAGTCGTTCATGATGATGCTTTTGGCTATAACTTGTAGTGGTTTTTTGTATAATTATACTATAGATTTTTTGGCAATTAGAGTATATGCTGAATGCGGATTATTTCTGTGTCCTTTTGCAGGTTATATTATTTTTATTTGGGAAGCATCCAATCAACGGTTAAATGAAAAACTTACAATACTCTTTAAAGAATCCTTAATTCATCCACTCACTCTTCCACCTCGTTTATATTGTCAGTTCAATTGAGCTTACAGCACAGTTAAAGTCTCGTGCATTTTTCTAAATCCCATTTATATTTCCAGATCATTCAAGCGTTCAGGTGAGCTTTAGTCAAAAAAAAAATTTTCTATACAAGTCAGACGAGCTTGAGGTTAATTTTTAAAATATCGACTGTCAAAGTAAGTTGGTTATTCATCTGTCGTCAACTAAGAATAGAAAGTAGTATTTGCCGTACATGCAGTACCACTGCTTTGCTTATTAACTTAACTAAGTTAAGGACAAAATATAGAAGATTTCCTGGTTTCAGTTTGGCTAAGCGAATGATTTCGCATGAGCTAGTTTTCAAAACTAAGTTAATCTGAGGCAGTTCGAGAGAGGAAGATATACCAAACCGATCTGAAAGCGTTTGCAGATTGAAATAATGTATTAACTAGTCATCGTCATATATTAGAATTTAATGTAGTATTCAGTGTTTTTATTTGATTAAGTTATCCCAGTTTAACTGAGTCTTTGCTCAGAAATGAGGAAGTTGTTAAGAATCTTGGGAAATATCTAAATCCGTCCGTAGTAAAGTTTTGTGTCCTCTGAAGAGTCAGCTCAGTTAGTGAACACTTGGTTTATTGTCCAAAAACGTCTCTAAAGCCATGTAAAGTGCTTCACAAATCACAAGTGTCCCTTTCACGAGCATAGGTAGACAACTGCTTTGCGACTTGCGACTGTTTTGCCAGTAGTGGTTTGTAATGGCATGCATGGCATGATCTTTCTTAAAGAATAAGCAGAAAGAGCGTGTGTTTTTTAGTACATTTATACCAAACTTTGCAATTTACAATTACAACAAATATAGTTTTTCTATCTTAAAGCGATTAGCAAGCTTTACAAAGAGTGTAACTGGTAAAAATCTATGTCACTTCTTAACATCCAATATCCAATAAAATCTTCGCTTAATAAGCTTGTAAACGCTAAAAAGCAAAATTCATTAAAGGAAATGATTATCGCTTTTACACCTGTAAATTAACAAAGACATACATACGCCATCATTCATATAATTCATTGATCGTAAACGACTCAACAAAGTAAACGCACTACAATTTCTCAATCCATCTAATATTTCGTAAATGTTATTCTTAATTCTTAACTACGTTTACTCAATCGATGTCTGTCTGAAGATATGGTCCCCTAAATTATCAGTAGTAGATTGATTATGATTCTGCCCTTGAGCCTACCTATTAAAGTTTGACTTTATACTCGTAAAACATTGATATTCTCAGTAAAGGCCATTATTTTTAAGATCAAAGTATCAAAGCTATTAAGATATCGTCAAGTTAGAAGGTTTAATGAGGAATCTTCTTTCATTGAACGCTGAATTGACACGATGCGTACAATAACATTGATTAGTTCTTGTATATTTAGCTAATAATTAACTTTAAACTTATGTGTGCATCTAGTCAGCAAAAGCTTTAAAGTCAGTGGACACTGATGGCAGGACGGTGACACTGAAAGCATACCGTATTTCCGGAAATTACTCCCCCCTGTAAATAACTCCCCCCTGCAAATGAGACCATTGAAAATTAACTCCCCCGGGGGAGCAATTTCCGGAAATACGGTATACCTAATAAAGCTGTGTTTATCTTGATTTTGCATTATATTCTAAAGGAAAGCCATTTATCACAGCAATCGTAACTATTACAGTCTTGCATAGCCAATAATTGGCATTGGCCTTCATCATCAAGGTCTATAAACTGTCCATCGCAGCTCAACATCAAGATCCTCGTTCACTAAGGCAAAACAATTAAGACGGCGCAGTTACCATTCGGGACGTCTTCAACCGTCAGAATCATTAAGAGGGCTGGGAAATTGTCAACTTTCCTTAAGTCTCACTTAGGATATCAACACGTTTCGGAGCTTATCTTCGGTAGACTAATCAAGGGGCTGAGGGTACCTCGTAACGAGGATTTGCATCACGTCACCGAAGACAACGGCCAGGACAAGGAAGATGAAGAAAGTACCTGCTTGGATTTCGAACAATATGCTTCTGATAACCACGATTCTTGGGGTTATCTTTGGAGTGGTTTTAGGCAAGCTTCTCTCAGCTCTTGTTAGACACTTTCCCTATTCATATTAAGCTTCGAGGTAGTATATAATAAGGTTTCAATAAATCCTGGAAATTAATCATTTGCAGGGTTCTCATTACGCCCGGCTAACTTATCGGATCCCTGGCTGCAATTACTCTCATATCCGGGTGAATTGTTTACAAGATCGTTACAATGCTGCATCTTGCCGTTGATTATCTCCAGCCTCGTTGTAGGTAAGTGCATATAAAAGCCTGTTAAATATTCAGCAGTAAAACCATTTTTATGTTCATTTCATTGCTGAGAAGTTGTATGAAAAACCGTATTTTGAGAATTGAGTCTAAGACAACTCACGTAAAAAGACCTCCAACTTTTTTCACTTCATTCAAGGCAAGCAAGGATGCAATACAAAAGCAGAGTTTACTATTACTTACTCCTAATGCTATTTTAGAAGTCTTTTTTACGAAAAGTATAATAAAGGCGAGCTCGTTAAAATATTTCAGGAGGTATGATTACGTTAGTTGTTCCACTGAGTATTTCTTACTCTGCATAGTAGATTGCTATGTAAAGTAAAGTAAAGTGCAGCTTTGGAATTTGACTTGAAATATTCTGAACCAAACTAAACCAAATCATCACATATATTTTAATGGTTAGGATCTGCTAGCTTGGATGCCAAAATGAATGGAAAGATTGCGATTAGGACCGTGGGTTATTTTGTGTCCACCTCGTTTTTCAATGCAATCTTGGGAATACTTTTGGTCCTCGCTATTCATCCGGGTGATCCTTCCATCCGGGGACAGATAACCTCCTCAGTTGTTTTAGAGGAACGTAAAAACACACTCTTGGACAATTTCCTCGATTTAGGGAGGTATATGCAGCTCAGTAAACCAGTTGACATGCTTAAACTATTCTTGTTTACGATTCAACGCCAAAAAATACCGAGAGTTTATGACAGTAAATAATGATGCAAGCTTACACAAGTAATACGATGATTAATGGTTTTATTTTCAGAAATGTAATCCCAAGCAATATATTTGCGGCAATGTTCCAACAGGTTAGTCTAAAATAACGCTCAGCGTCATCAAAAATGCATCTGCCTCACGTAGAATGAACTGCAACTTTGACTTGACACTTATGCTTTAAATCTAACAGACTCAAACAGTCTATGAAACTGTCACACTTCTCGGAGTGAATGGGACGAGCAGTAGCGAAATGGTTCGAAAGGTCGTGACGAGGTATGCAAAAATTGAAGGCGTTCTTAATTATGTTTTAAATATAAACCTTAGCATTGTGTCCCTGTAATTGCGGACTAAAAGGTTAGTTAGTGTTAGGACGAGGAAACAGATTTAACAATCCAAATCCGAACAAAAGTTGGCAAACAATATTTTGTAGCCAAATTATAACTGACAGGCATCACAGGCCACTAAGTGCAGATATATTTGGCAGAGTTCAGCAAAACCAAAGCGATTTGGTAATGTTGATGCATTTATTTTTATAATATTAGGGATGGAACAAACACGTTGGGCATTATAACTTTTGCCCTTTTGTTTGGAACCGTTTTGGGAACAATGGGGGACCGCTCTAGACCTGTGGTGCGAGCTTTCACCATAATTGATGAAGTTATAATGACTATTGTTAAAGGAGTCATGCTGTAAGATTTTTGGAATAATAGTTATTTTAATTTATATGCACTCTATTTTAAAGAATCATCAGTACATGTGTCTGTATTTGTGCCAATGTGCTTACGCTTTGTTGAATTGCAGAACTACTCCTGTTGGTGTGGCCAGTTTGATATGCAGCAAAATTCTTAGCGTTTCAAATATTGCAACTGTGATAGCTCAACTGGGACTTTTCGTTGTGACCGTTCTTGTCGGTGTCCTTTTCTATCAACTTATCATCCTTCAACTGATTTACTTATTGATAAAGCATGAGAATCCGTTTAGATTCTACTGGGGTGTGATCCCAGCAACTGTCACGGCCTTTACTACAGCCTCTACGTATGTTATTTATCAAATCATAAAAAGGATAATCTGTTATCGTATGCCATTTGGATGATTAGCATTAAGTACTGGAAACTTTTGCTTGTAACTTTAGAGCTGTTGCTCTTCCTGTATCGTTTCGATGCATGGACAACCTAAAGATTGATCCCCGAGTGGCCCATTTTGTACTTCCAATAGGTGCGACAGTTAATAAGGATGGAACGGCTTTATTTGTGGCTATAGCTTCCGTATTTATTGCCCAGATGAATGGCATTGCACTGGGACTTGGAGACCTTGCTACCGTGGCGTAAGACTTCTTGCAATAATCTTAACATAACTTTACTTTTTAAGGTCACATAATTAAAAAGTACTTATCGATTGTTATTACAGGATCGCTTCTACAGCCGTTAGTATCGCAAGTGCAAGTGTGCCTAGTGCAGCGTTGGCTTTGATGTTCATCGTGCTAAATGCAATTGGAGTACCTACAACAGATATTGGACTACTATTCGCAGTTGACTGGCTAGTAGACCGTATTCGAACTACTAATAACCTTCTTGGGGATTTATATGCTACGGTTTTTGTGGAACACTTTTCTCAAGCGGAACTGAAAGCTATGGGTACTTCAAGGGAAGATCGGGGGACAAACAATGAGTGTATGCATAACTCTGAGTCGGATGATTTTTCAGAAATTCAAAAAACACCTATTTCGAACGGGAAAGAGACTTCTTATAGCTCAGAACCGTTGTATAAAAACCCTGCTACACCTGTTTAGTTTAGCATATTTAATGGAGAGAGAAGAAATATATTATTTCTGCTCTTTTCTTTCATTATTTCAAGAGATTTCTGTTTGATTAGTTACTACTGACAGTTTGATTAGAACAGTACAAAGTTGCTGAAAGATGCAGACCTATATTTCATAGAAATACGATGAGCTAGACAAAGTTTTACGAAAACATAATGCACCAGACAGAGATATCATCAGATCATAGTGTAGAAAAGACTGAATATCAAACTCCTCTATAGATATTGTGAGTTTTGTACTTTTAATTTTGAGCACGCGGCCTTCCTATTGTGAACCTACCTTACTTAACTAAACCATGAATTCGCAAGACATAAATAAAATGACATTTTAGCAATAAAAGGAAGGCAAATGATCCTTAATTTAATTAAATACATAATACACTGTTTGTACTTCCATTAGCCTCTACTGCTTGCATCAATAATCTTAGATTAAAGTCTACTTGAGCAACTTAATCATAACTCTGGCAGTCTTGTGCTCTCCAAAAGCAGTCAAATGATTTGCAAATACCTTGACATCGTTCTTATCTTTGTAACTCTCATATTGAACTTCACGAACCGTTTGGTACCCCATTGTTCCAAACGCTTTAGCGCTGTATTCTGAGCTGCAAATCACCTATGTAACAAATTCAAACGTAGTTTGTATAAAGATCTATCATTTTTTAATATTTAAAACTTCTATCCTTGTACCGTTCCAGATCGGCAAAGCTTAATGATTGAAGCTAACTCTTCAGACTTTTGAATCAATTTAACAGCGAGTCCCTGTCTGCCGTAGTTTTTATCTACAGCGAGCATAATATTTACCAAACACTTCGGCTCATCGTCAAGTGCAAGGCTTTTTACTCCAAGTAACTCAGAAGCATCCATTCCTACAGCAAAAGCAGCATTGAAAGTATACGAACGAGTTTATTTTTTTTGTAAATTAAAAATAAACTCCAATATACCTTCTTCAACGTCCTCCATAAAGCGACATATTTGAGCCAAAATTGGTTGTGTATTTTGGTCAACAAAGTCAATCATTGATGGAGGTTTTGTAGAGTTCCTCGGGTCAAACACCACGGCAAAGTTTATTCCTATAATCTTGCCCGTTCTTAGGTCAATAGCTTTAGAAGATACTTCTGGGCTGATTGCGAGATGCTCAAAGACGTACTTTCCAAGCCATTTACTAAGATCTTTTTCGATATTTATTCCTAAATATAATCAACACAATAATTAATCTTTACACCTTTAATTAGTCATTAATAAATTAAAGTGTAGAGTGCATATCATAGCTTGCCTAAAGATTTGGTTATGACTTCCTCTGTATGGAAATGTTGGAGAAGGAACTCCGCTAGCTTCTTGTATTCCGTTTTTGGAAATGGCTTAATACTGTAACCCTGCTGCACCATTCCTTCGTATAAAGATAAGCATCGTTATCGATTGTTTATCGCTGAATAGTGCACAAATTGTAGGGTTCTCTCTCATGATAAAAACTTACCTCTAGTATGATTCGTTAGTAAGGGATTCCTCCATAAGGAAATCATTGTTGGACAAATTGGGTACTTGAACCATTTGCTGAGCATTTTAAAATTTTGATCCAAAGAAAGGATGCTCCCTTCGAATAAGTACTAAAGCAGACGTTCTGATTTAATTTTTGACGTTCTTTTGCGAAAAGTTTGGCATGCGCTAAGCTTATCTACGATTTGGCGTTGGAGAAACTACAGCAACATTCATTCATAAGCCGCAATGTTCTGATACTTTTACGTTCGAAAGTTCATAGATGTTCTGAGAGTTTGGACATTTTTATGCATCACCGGTGTTCTGATTTCTGAACTGAACAAAGAAGCAAACGTGTATGTACCTTTGGTTCTAGCTGTTGAGACCATCTCAAACTGTATGCTATCCTGCGAACTCAGAGCACTATAGGGTATGATCCCATCAGCTACCTTGGTTTTATGGAATTATAAATATGATCAATGGGAAACTTTATATGTAGATTGTGTATGAAATTCTTTATGAACACGCAGGCATTTTATAAATTGTATTTTAACATGAGTAAATCCAACCAAGATCTCGACGACAACTCTTGGTTGCATTTATGACGCTGCTGACCAAACCACAGTACAGTGACCAAAAATCAACTATGGAGTAGGGGAAATTAATAAAAACTCAAAGCTTAAATCAGACTACTCTAAATCCTCGCCCCTACACCGCGGCTTATATATGGGGAAAAGATGTTTGGAAGCATGTTGAACATGGGAGAGATATCCCTTTTATCATGTAAAGGATAGATATAATTAGCGAGGGCGGCATATGGGCGAGGATTTAGGGTGCTTTATTCCTCAGGTTATGACCAATACCACCAGTGCGTTAGAGTAATAATGTACCCACCGCGCGCGTTCAGCAGAAAAAGCATCTTCGCCCATACCCGCTACCTCTGCTATAACGGCCGAGTGAAATCACAAAATAAAAATACATAATTTAAATCATTCGCTGATAGTTTTTTCATGAATTTTTTAATAATTTATTTCTTTGCTCATATTTATTGAGCTACACGACAGGCAATAAGTGATTAGATTTCATTTAGATTAGAAATCATGTAAGTTGAGAAGGGGGTATAACATAGCGGACATGAGGGACTTCAACATCTACACCGGCCAGATCGTTACAGCACAACTCCAAGACCAACGCTCGAACCGACGGGTCAATTCTGGTCACCTGACGGACGACCTGTTTGTCAGGGACATATTTTATTACATGTCACTTACTGCTTACTACGCTGAGCTATTATTTTTCAAAAGTATATAAAAACATACCTCCGTGAGTGGCAACTGCATGCGTTCAGGGTTGGGCATAGAAATAGAATAAAACAAGGCTGCGCCCTGAAAGATCAGGGTAATTTTGAGTTTGTATACGTTGGCAAAGTGTTCTATGAATTGTGAAAGCGTCATTTCCCCAGAGACATCGAATCTATCCCAAAGGGTCCATTTTATGCTGTTGTAATTCTTGATGGGGGCAGCCTTCGGCTCACTTAACCCGCAGAAAGGCAACGCCAAGTTCACGTTTCCGGTTTTGAACCGAGCAATATTCGTCATCCCATTTGCTAGTTTGATTAGCTCTAACCCTACCAGACCAGAGACTACTGAGGTTGTCGTCGCGATCGCCGGTATTATGTTTCCTGCTATCATCTTTGACTGCAAATGGTCTGCGGGGGTTATCTTGTAATTTATTGCCCGACTATTTGAGGCTGCTACTATGAAATCCATGTGCAAATTATTATTGTCGTCCTTTTCAAACTCCAACGGGGTCACCACCAAGCCCTGTCATCATTTTATGCTCTTTTTATCGTAAAAAACAAGAAAAATATATTGAACTCGGGAAGGACATAGTTTGTGACCTACTCTAAGGGTATCGGTTGAAGGGATAGCGTTCATGAGTTGGTCTAGCCGGTCAGTGTCTTCATTTTGTTCGGCCCATTCTACTACCTCTTCTTCAGCTTCTAGGTCTTCATCCACTTCTTCTTCCTCGTCGCCTTCTTCCTCTTCTAAATCTTCGTCCCATTCTTCCTCTTCTTCCCCTTCTAAATCTTCGTCCCCTTCTAAATCTTCGTCCCCTTCTTCCCATTCTACCTCTTCCTCCCATTCTAAATCTTCGTCCCCTTCTTCCCATTCTACCTCTTCCTCCCATTCTAAATCTTCGTCCCCTTCTTCCTCTTCATCCCCATGGTTCATTGCCTCTTCCTCAGTTACCACAATACTTACTCCGGACCTCGGGACGAAAAGCGGAACCTATGCAGAGCATTAATATATAGTCATACTATTCTTTAACAAACATCTGTATAGTGGTCGTGGTAATCCGCACCTCAATATTTTCAGCAATTCCCCTAACGACATTGCTATCCCTAACTTGACCGATTCCGTACATTTCCGCCATGAGATTAGCAGCTGAATACACGAAGTCGAGGTCAACGGAGTTACCAACGAAAGCAAGAGGACTTGGGCATATTTTGGTTCCAGACCAGAACGGAAGACCTTCACTCGTAGTGCTATCGGGTGGCTGGTTGTACAGAAGCTGTTGAATTTGGTTGTTAAAGTTTTCTTCCCACAGTAATCTAGCCCAGTTTACACAATCTTCGAAAGACGTGGGTCGCTCATCCACGAGGAACTTTATAACTGACTCCAGGATCTCGACAGACTGACATCCTGGCAAATTAAGGGTCTTCTCCATGAAGCTGCTTAAACAGAATAATTATAGTTATACAGGTGTATAGAATATCATCGTCGTTAATAAAGAGGAGTCCCTACGTCTCATCTGCAAGATATTGAACTGCAGTTTCTGCACTTTGCTTAAAAATTCCTTCAAAGAGATCCCTTGCCCACTGAAGAGTATGCTCAATTCGATAGGGAAAGTTTTTCAGAGTACAAATAGGTATGGATGTTTCAACAGGGTCACGGGAGCAACTGTAGGACTCGGTCAAATGAGGAATCACAACCTGCATGTGACCTTTAGTCCCCATTGTACCCGATTCCAACATCGGTTTCTTGTGATGCACACAGCGTCGGTCCAAGTACTTCCGAGCCTCAGTGTTATCCAAAGCGGTCGCCACCCCAGATAACCCCGAGAAGAACCCATCATCGTAGACCGTCTCGGATTCTGGTCCAACTTGGTTCTCGTGGGAGATAACATTCAGTGCTGGGTTCATCGCTGTCACCGCTCGGGCAGCGCACCGGGATTTAGCTTGACCCACGTCAGTCGGCCGGAACAGGAACTGACGGTTCAAGTTTGATCTCTCTATTAAATCCATGTCCGTTACCACGATCCTACCACTTTCGCCACAACCAACTCCCATCATTGCAAAATTCTTTAGCAGCTCACACCCTTTTAAAATAATATAGTGTTCGTTATAGTTTATTGCACTATACAGAAAGAGTAATGGCAGCGAGCGAGTAGTAAAATATAGTCAAATACCGATGGCTCCAGCCCCAACGACAAAGTAATTAAGTCCAGCTAGAGTTTCTTGAAAATGTCTCCCAAAGACTTTGATTTGTCCATCGTATCGAGTCCCGTTTGGTGCAAAATCACCTTCATCGATTGGCGTTTTGAGAGATCCGTCATCGTTGAATTCTTGACTGAGACACTCGACGGCATCAAAGAACAACCACTGGTGAAGGGGGTGGAACTTTCCACTAACGGCCTTCATGACTTCTTGAGCAACGATCCCCCCAACGAAACCATTCACAGGGCAAACCTGGCCCGAACATACGTAGCTGAATATTTTAATCAACTTTGGATTAATCTGGATCTCCATTTCGTTTGCCTTGTTATTCGCTATCTCAAACAGCAAGTCCGCATCCTGCTCATTCCATGGTTGAGGTCGACAGTGGTGCTGATCAATAAATAAGTCCAACGCTTGGAATGCTACGTTTATCGTTTCTGAAGAATCCAGCTTCACAAAATCCGTCATTATGTACTCTGGGGCTTTTATTGAGTCATGAAGGGGCTTGAACTTCAGCCTTTTGGGCATCTTTACTTGCGTTACTACACCTCCTCGCACGTAGTCCGGCAAGTCTACATAAACACGCGGATCATTACATCCGTTCATTGTTGTAGGTTATTGTACATTAAAATATAATGCACAGCAGCCAAAAAAAAGTAAACTTACCGGAAGTGTTGGTATGAATTTTGAAGTTGTAAGGGCCGGTGACTTCGACTTGGACTGGATCGACCCCGTTGAGTGACTCCATACCTTCAATTTCCGAAAATACGACAAAGTCTCCATCCCCCAATCCATGCCTTTCGTCCAGACAGGTAACGACCCCCATTTCCTCCTTGGTGATTCCAGCAATCAGGCAACTAACAGGGGTTTCTCCGTCCTGATCCACGCACACAAAATCGTCCCCGAAGTCACAGAAAACTCGTCCAAAGAGACCCTTTGTCTCCGCTAGAATAAAGTGGACTCGGATATCGTGACAGAATTGGGCGAACTCCATCAGATCCGCGTAACTTCCAGCTCCAGCTCCTTCCGTCACAACAACCACGTCAAACCCACCAGCTCTTATCATCTCTTTCGACAGGGGGTCCGTCGACGTCAAAACAGACACGTACGGGTTCAATTCTGACAGCGACTGGAGACATTTCTCAGCACGGTTATGCCCGATGTCCGAAGTCTTCAAGTAGAATTGAGAGGACAAATCGTCCCAACCTGTTACAGCCGCGTCTTGGAGGGTCACCGATTGTACTCCTATGCATTTTTTAGACATTTTATTACCACATTTAGTTAAAAGGTCTAAAGTTATAAAGACGTGAGTGAGTTACCCGCTAGGATGACATTTTTAGCGATTTCTACCCCCAACCCTCCTAACCCCGATATGAGGACTTTGGAAGCACCCATCCGGGTCATAGCTTCCTTCCCCAAAACGTAGATCTGTCTAGAATAGAGACCTTCGTCAATCTCGGGGCTCACGGACTTGTTCGTGGAGGCTTCATCGTCATCCAATCTAGCCTTTTTCGGCGGCGGAGACGCCTGGCGAACTTGTGTTGTCTGCACAAATCAAACAGTTCAATTGTCTAAACTAATTTTTGGCAGATATTTAAGCAAATTATAGGGAACTTTTGATCACACTTACCTGCATTTTGTCGTGTCAATTATAATTATACGTTTTATTAATTCAATTCAATGTCGAACTTTTCGAGGATATTAGAATTATTTTACTTCCGGTTTTGGTCCTCTTTTTGGTGAATTGGCCCTGAATGTGTTATGTGTATGGAAAATATATTGATATAGCAACGCATGGATGGTGACCACACCCCCAGGCGGAACCAAGGGGGGTTACCAAGATTTCTGGAAACACTAAACATCGCTATGGTCCAAGAATCTCCACTGGTTTTAAAATGTACCCCCTGGAATTCCTGAAAGGCCCTATCCTTTATATGTTAAACAGGCTGCGCCCAGCCCCCCTTCCTATCCTTCAATGTTATTTGCACCCCCTTGTGGTTGCGCCTAGCCCTTCCGTACCAACCCATCCGGAGACCTATTACAATTATGCATGACCGTTGCTGCAACTTATGACCGTTTTTTACAAACATCCCAAAATGATGGCCTGCTTTTTAAAAATTCTTGCAGCAATAGCTTCCATTTCAAAAATACTTTAAATCCTATTAAAAAACCGTTTATTTAGACATAAATGTAGCATCATTTCATTATCATCGACGTACAAACTTTATGCATATACGCCGTCCGCAATCCGCATATAGAACAACCGTTAATGGCATTATGCGCTGCGGTTGGGCCTAATCAAAAGGGTCTTTTTTTTATACTTTTTAGTCAATTACATTTTAATTTTAAAATATTGCATTCCCAAATTAAATTAATTATAAATATAATATTTAAAACCAAAAACCAACATCTCGTCTCGTTTCATGCATTAAAACCCGCATAGCATAGGAACGAGTAGTAAAGAGAGTATATAAATAAACGATAAACCGGTGAGGCTTGAACGACATCCGGAATTGTATGTCAAATTATTTACAAACTTAATTTTATTTTGCAGTAATTTATTATATTACAATACAAATGTAATTAAACAATCGTAATCGGTAATCGAGGTGGAGCTCGATCTCGATTAATTGATTAACTTTGTCAACTGCTAAAAACAAGATAAGCGATGGCCAAAACGGGAGTTTTACCCTTCGTCCGTGGGATTGATTTCACCCAGAATGATTTCAAAGTAAACCTTACAAAAAAAAACAAAAAAAATATGTTCGAAATTTCGAAAACGTTCGAAAAAAGATTTCTAATGTTTGTTTTTTTCCAAAAACAGACGAAAAGGTTTCCAATTTCTGTAAAAGAAATGGGAAGTTTACGATGGTTGCGTTTGGACAAAACAAATCTGCAAGAGATTCCTGGAGAGTTGGGAAGTTTGCTAAAATTGGAACATATTTCTTTGCGAAGAAACGAGTTGGAAAAAATATTTGGAGAGTTGACCACTCTGCCGAATTTAAGGACGATTAATTTACGCCACAATAAACTAAAAAGCTCGGGAGTTCCAGCCCAAATTTTTGAGCTGGAGGATCTGACCACGTTGGATTTGAGTTTTAATCAGTTGAAAGAACTACCTCAAGGACTGGACAAGGCTCGGTCCCTTCTTGTCCTTAATCTTAGCAATAATTGGTATAAAAGATAAGATAAGATAAGATAAGGTTAATGGGAGAATGCTGTGGGTTTTTTATTAATATTTTATTTTGTATTATTTGTCGACAGTATTGATGCTATCCCAGGAAATGTATTGATGAACCTGACGGATTTGCTGCATTTGGATTTAAGCAACAATAAGTTGGAGACCCTTCCTCCGCAGACTAGGAGGCTTATTCATTTGCAAACTATTAATCTTAATGATAACCCTCTCGCCCTGTTTCAATTTAGGTTAGATAGTGTTTATTCATTATAGATGGTTGGTAGTAAGTAGGGAATGTTTTTTGTAAAATGTGAAATGATTCTGTAGACAGTTACCCTCACTGATTGGGTTGGAGACCCTGTATTTACGGAATACCCAGCGATGCCTTAGCAATATCCCGACAAATCTGGAAGGACTGGCCAATTTAGCTGATGTGGATTTGAGTAAAAATGGACTTACTAAAATTCCAGATGGATTGTTTACTGTTCCCAGTTTGAAGAGATTAAATCTAAGCGAAAACCAACTTAAGGAAATCCCTATTTCAATTGACATTTGGCAAAAACTTGAAGTTTTTAATTTGAGTCGGAATGAGCTGCAAGGGCTTCCTACTCAAGTTTGTAAATTGGCTGCTTTGAGGAAATTAATTGTCAACGGGAATAAATTGGATTTCGAAGGGATTCCTTCTGGAATCGGGAAACTTGCTTATCTTCAAGTATTCTCGGCTGCCAATAACCAACTCGAAATGATCCCTGAAGGACTCTGTCGGTTCGTCTTTTGAAGATTTTTTTATATGTTCATTAAAACTAATTCATTTTTCGTTATTGAAACTTAAGTATGAATTTGTAGGTGTGGCTCGTTAAAAAAGCTGATTCTGAGTGGAAATCGCCTGATAACCTTACCGGATGCCATTCATTTGCTTACGGATTTGGAAGTTTTGGATTTAAAAGACAATCCTGACCTGGTCATGCCACCTAAACCTTCTGAGGCTTTGGTTTCTGGAAGAGATGTTCGGTTTTATAATATTGACTTTTCACTACAAAATCAACTAAGATTAGCCGGGGCCATACTGCCTCCTCAACCTGCTCCTGGTTTGTCTTTTTTTATTATTAACTAATATATTTATAAGGGTTTTTTTGTTTAAAATAAAATAACTTCGTCATTTACTCAGCCCCGAGTAAGGACCCAATTGCTCGTAAGCTTCGTTTGCGAAGGAGACACGTGGAACAGGCTGAAGCTGACACGGCCCAGGCCAAAATTCTTAAAGGAATGAAAGATATCGCGAAAGATAAAGATAACAAAAATTTTAATGAGCACAAGCAAACGGAACCTTTAAAACCAAAAAGGTACGAACAAGTCACCAAAAGCTTACCAATTATGAATCTTCCTCACAAACAAACATTTACTTTCTCGTAGATGGGACGAAGCTTTGGAAAAACCCCCACTGGATTACTCAGAGTTCTTTGACGAAGACGTTGGACAAATCCCTGGCTTGGTAATTTGGGAAATTGAAAACTTTTTACCAAATCAAATTGACGAGGCTGCTCATGGAAAATTTTACGAAGGGGACTGCTACATTATTCTACAAACTTTTCTTGACCCTAATAACTCGATTGATTGGAAAATTTATTTTTGGATTGGATCGCATGCAACGGTAAGATTATTAATTAAATTAAAGTAGGTGAGATATCTTTAAAATATCAACCTTCCAGCTGGACAAAAGGGCATGTGCAGCAATCCACGCCGTCAACTTGAGAAATTATTTGGGCGCACAATGTAGAACAGTTCGTGAAGAGCAGAGCGACGAATCTGAAGAATTTCTTTCCATGTTTGACGCTGAAATTGCCTACATAGAAGGGGGCCGAACTGCCAGCGGATTTTTCACCGTTGACGAAGTGGTCAGTTTGTTTGCGGAATGTAAAGATGGGAAAATACTAAATACCTTTTATTTATATAGGAATACATGACGCGGTTGTACCGAGTCCATGCAAAGGGTTCGTCAATTCACTTGGAGCCAGTTTCAGTTGAATACGTTTCTCTAGATCCTCGATTTGTTTTCGTTCTAGACGATGGGTTAAAAATATTCGTTTGGTTTGGATCTAAATCCAAAAGCACTTTGAGACCAAAAGCAAGGTAGTAAGAAACAAAATTATTATTGTGTTTGGGGTGCAATTTATTGACAGAAGATTTTGAATAGACTAATGGCTGAAAAAATCAACAAGGACGAGAGGAAAAATATGGGAGAAATATTTGTATTCAATGAAACCCAAGAAGTTCCCGATTTCTGGACTAGTTTAGGAAGCGAAGACGGAATCAAACCCGAGGAACCGATTAAAGTTAGTATAGCTCTCATTTCTTGGGGACTTCATGCCATTTTCCTTTTCAAATGTGGATTCATAATCCTTTCCAGTTCTTCTAATTTTGCTTCCATAAACGAAAGAGAAGGCATGTAGGGTTTTTCCGTGACCTTCATTGCCATTTTCCAAGCAGGATGCAGAAGTTTAATTTTTGTTTCCAATTCTTCCTTTGTGTATCTCTGGCCATAACAACGTCCTGGGGGCCTGTACGCCGCTCTGTATTCTGACATCAAGCCTTTCGAGTAGTCTGGACGTTTGGGCTTTCTTGGAGGTCCTTCATAACAAAACCTCTATGTCAATTTGTGTCTAAAAAAACTGCATAAATTGTGACTTACGCTCATTGCAGCGAGTGGCAGCCTCGTTTAGGCAGTTATCATTCTTATTGCTGCAAGGCCACGACTTATTTTTAATAGGCAGAGCTCTGTCCCTACCGACAACTCTATTTGGCTGACCCTGATCGCAAGGTTGATTCCTATTCTGCCATCCTCCTAGGTTCCGATCACAATTCCTTTGCATTTTATTTTTCTGGTCGCACCCACGGCAGAGTCCTATAGGCAAGTCTCTCCTCGACTGATTAGAAAACTCTTGGTGTTTTTGAATTCT
>JAQFZX010002584.1:0-18024 GCA_034682405.1 Hydroisotoma schaefferi | reverse complement strand
ATAGAATCGGTCAAAGAATCATGGAGTTGTTCAACTTTTAGTTTGTCGGTTTTTGAAGTATTCACCCGATACATGCATAAAATGCTCAAAAACACATAAACCGTACTTTCCGTTTTAATCCCTACTTTCCGTACTAATTTCCATTAATTAATTCCCCCTCTGATCTTACATTAGGTTGGCTACTTTTCCCCAAGGGAATTAAAGCCGGATGGACGATATCTATTGCACAAATTTTCTCCTGGTAGTAGTCCAGCGTTTTAGTAAAAATCTATCCAACATTTCAGTGAACTATGCGGTAGTTTTGGCTGTTTAGTACAGAATTTTCCGGTTTAATCCCTTTCCGTATCAAACCAAATTTAATTCGGTCGATTTTACTCAACTTTATGGTTGTAAAAAAGAATTTTTGTTCTCCATCCTAACTCCCCAGGGGACTACAGGGCGGAATTACGGTATGTAAAGTATGTATAAGTGTAGTAACTGCAGTGTGTCCTCCTGCTGCTACTTTGTACGAAGTTGAGTAGAATCCCCTGTGGATTCTGAGTATAAATATTTCAAGAAGAAACTCCAAAAGTAGGTTAATATCCACGCGGAGTCTCTCTCTAGAAGAGACGTACAAGAGGGAAACTTTACTTTTATGCAGCATTACTTGCAGCAGCAGCCTTATTCCTCTTTGGGCACATTACTTACAGTTACATACACAGTTAGTAGTGGCATCTGATTTTAAAATATAGGTCTAAAACTCTGTTATGATACCTTGGTGGATTGCACTGGCTCGTTTTAACTTATACCTAGTTATACGTAGTCCTTTTTCAAGTGAAATTACACAGAATATTCGATAAAGACTGGATTCGTAGAGCTATTTCCAGATTCCCTGTAACTGGGTTTACTCTTGGAAGTGTTTCATCATAACGGATGCTCTTTTTCAATTTCACTGAATTGGAACTGAAAGAATTTAGAAACACTTTCTCTATTCATGCTTCCTTTGGTTTTATCTTTTATTACAGACTTTGATGTAAGAAGGATCCCTAACTTATTGTGCTTTCGGATGGTTTGAATTGGTTTGAAGGATTATTATCGAAATCGGAAAAGTGTTGTACTAACTAGAATTAG
The DNA here is from genome assembly GCA_034682405.1 of Hydroisotoma schaefferi. Classification (NCBI taxonomy): domain Eukaryota; kingdom Metazoa; phylum Arthropoda; class Collembola; order Entomobryomorpha; family Isotomidae; genus Hydroisotoma; species Hydroisotoma schaefferi. The sequence goes on along the minus strand of JAQFZX010002584.1, from coordinate 16,914 downwards.
AATCGGACAAGTATTTTGCTGTAGAGAAGTCGTATATAGTTCGCCTCCTGCATACTCACTATTGGTAGCTGCGTAATTGTTATTCATAAGGTTGTTTATGGCCAAAACTTTGTATTTTAACTCAGCATCCTTCCAATCTAACTTTACAAACATGCATCCTACATATCCTCCCTCGGTCTACCATTAAATAAACCCTGTTTTGAAATTCAACTTTCACATATAAATGGATATGCTGAATGGTAGTATTAATTGGCACTCGAAAGGGGCAGGAATATGAAGATACTTCGCTACAGTAAATGTATCTTTGCCTATCAGTCGCTATTTCATAAAAAATATCATAAATTCACAAGCAGGAAGCTGGTAAAGATATCTCCTACCTTTCCATTTCAACTTGGAAGTTAAAATCAACTGGAATAGGAGACCTCTGTTACGCCCGTGATAAAGCAACCTACACGAACTTTTTAAAAATGTAAGAAGCTAAAGAGAACACATCAATTTCCCTAATTTGCATTGCATCACGGACCAACAGTTCAAACAGACTTTGACCATATGAAATAGAAAATACGAAATTCCAAGGATGAAATTATTACACAATTTTTGAAAGACATGCAAATTAGTACTCGGAAAAGAGCAAAGGGTGAATCTTCAATGTAGTCTATGCATTTCTGGGAAAATAAACCTTTTTATTCCAGCCTTCCCTAAAACCCACCTTTTAAACCGTTCTCATAAAAATAATTTACGTTTAAATAATAAATGTTTACACAAATTGTTAAACTCAACTTGTACCTGTCCGGAATTCTCGTATAACCAGTTGTTAAACTAAGTGGATGGACGGTGTGCAGTAAAACCTTGTTAAATCTTGGCTTTTAAGGTTCTGATGTTACAGATAGGCACGTATGAAAGGGTAAAAGTTTATTCTATTAGGAAAGTTCGGAAATATTTAATAATTTAGGAGGGATAATAATAGGAGATAAAAACTATCTTGATGGGAAAAGTATTGATCTATAATTCTAATGTATTTTCAATACACCAAAGATATTAATTACTGCAGATGTTCAAAAAACATTTCTCATCCATCACAAACTGAAATTGATTAAATAACATGCAAACTAAAAACTCCATGTTTAGCTAAACGTTGGTACGTATGAAAGTTATTTAACTTATTATCTTTATTACCCTTAAACCATTTTACAATAATTACACCTAAACAGTCTCCAGTTAATGGGCAAGTTAATGGGGTTTTATGCACGTCTGCCATATTTATTTAATGGAATACAAATCAATTATAAGTCTTCTGCCTGTGTTTAAAATCAATAAAGGACTAGTGCTGGTAGTTTATGACATATTAAAAAGTTTTGAAATAAATTTCCAAGCTTATATTCAACCAGCTTTCATCTTTTATGATTAGAGAAGTCAAAACAATACTAAATGAGCTCCAGTAAAGCTCAGCTCAACTTGATCTTGGTGTTTTAAGAAGTTTACACAAAAGGAGAAGTTCCATTTGGAGAAATGAAGGATCCGTCCAAACAAGCCTTTCTTTAAAAACGGCTTTTACTTTATAGATAGATCCGGTGCAGCTAGTTTCTGAATAAGGTTCGTCATTTGGAAGCTACAGCCTATTGATAATAATAATAATAATACTGCTAATAATAATATTGCTTTATTGTGATAAATAGTAGGAGAGATGTAGTAGAAAGTACGAATAAGTCTGAAAGGTTTTAGACTTATCATCAAGCGTATTCTGCCTTGCTTTAGTAGGGTAGTTGCTTTACATATGGCGTACTACCTCGTCCCAGCAGCTCACCTATTGCTGGCAGAAGTCATTGTTTTTTAGAGGAAAAGTTGTAAAGATTTGAGACCCAGTTTTCAATGTTTTTGTTTTCGTTTGTGTGTCTGTCTGTCTGAATAATGGTTCCCTCGTTCAATCCAGATAAAAGTTAGAGACAGTAACAAAGAACTGGAGAGGTTTCACTGAAATCCTGGCCTACTTTCTCCTCTCTTCGTTTTTTACCTTCCTTTCTCCCGTCCTCGTCGTATTTTTATAAGGTATCCTTATCAATCATGATATAACTCACCTAATAAAGGTACATTCTTAAAGTTACCTAGATTGGAGTTTAGCCTCGTTGGTAGCCTACCCTTTGGGCTTCCTGTTGAAACAAAAGTTTTAAGGGATCCGTAACTTTCAATAGTATAAAGGGGTAGTCAGAGCGGTTGGTGGGGCCTTATGTAAACATGGGTGGAATACATAGAATAATTTAGACTTTATCACGTCAAGTAGTTTTGATTTCGGGGAGCTCATAGCTCATGTCTGTTGGAAAGGGTCTTATCTCATACTCAACTATGAGGACATTAGACGTACAACTTTACTGTGAATCTGCTATCAATTTCTACCACATTTCCTGTTTTAATTCCCTTTATAATTAAATAATGGCCCCCTTTAAATAACTCCTTCTAATCTTTCCCTGTTGAATATTACACTTTGCCATGGCGTACTCCAGTTATGGGATTTTTCAACATTTCCTTGGAATGATTTCTAGGCAGGACAGGGGAATTAGAGCGAAAAAGTTACTAGACTTCCACAGACTTAGATATTACTTTTCCCGTGTAGTCCAATTCGGTTACAAGCCGCTCCACTTAGAACCTGAGTTGCCCTCGCCTTAACACACCTTTTTGTGCCTTTTGCTCACCTAAAAGTTCACTTGCAGTAGGATTGATTGAGATCCTTGAGTTTTGTAGGGTATATGGATGGTATCACGATCGGTTAGTAGCTAAAGAGATCGGCATGTCAAAAAAAGTTTTTTCTATATTCTTTTGGATTTGACAAGCCCTCTTGAACTTTGGCTAAGTACCCTTCTTCTCACTTGAACATACTTCTTCCCGTATGAAAGTTCTAAAACTTAGGCTATGTTTATTAGGAGGATATCATGGAGTGAAAGCGTAGGACTATTTGTATCATATGTAGACGGTTTTTATATACGGTTTTTATATTTAAAACTGCGAACGTTTAGCCTTTTTTTTAATGGTAACGGTTAAGCAAGAAAGGGGAGGAAGTTTCTGGAGCTCATCCAAGTAATCCACTAACTAATACTATCTCGGCGGGGGAGTTACAGCCAAATAACGGCAACGTTCATAGGCATTTTATATAGAATGTGCCTGAATTATAGACAGCTAACCTTCGAAGTAATATTATTGACGTACGATCATAAAAATACGATATTTCTATAAAGCGTTCATCCTTTTCTGGGATTGTATGCTTAAGTTCTGGGATTATGAATTTCTTAACTAAGTTTTTGGCTTTGAATACAATTTACTTTTTACTTTCGTCATTGTTGTGTGCTTCCGTTGCTCAGGAAAAGTTCAAAGGGTTCTGTCATGCTGCTTCTTGGATCTTTACCTCTGGTGCTTTTGTCAAGGGAACAATGAGCATAACCTCTCTTTCATATTCATGAAATGAGAAATGTGTTAACATGAATGGTTATTAGTTTGCAAATTAATTTAATTAAACTCCATTGAACTTCAACAACCTGGATCCACATCTACGTCGTACTATTATTAATCCATAGCACCATACCATATAAGCACTACTACTACTACTACAATTATTACTAATACTACTACAATTACTACTACTACTACTACAATTACTACTTTTACTACTACAATTACTACTACTACTACTACTTCTACTACTACAATTACTACTACCACTAACTATTTCTACTACTACTACTTCTACTACTACAATTACTACTACTACTACAATTACCACTACTATTCCTTCTACTACTACTACAATTACCACTACCATTCCTTCTACTACTGTTACTACTTCTACTACTACTACTACTACTACTACTACTTGTACTACTACTATTAGTATATTACTGCTTTTACTACACTTACTACTATCCAAGCCACTTATAAAATCCTGATCCACTCGTCATAACAAGTATGGGTTATTAATATTACCTAATTAAGAGGGGCTACAATTAGTACTCGAGCAAAGACTGTAGTTGAAGTAAGATGACGATAGACCAAAGGTTTCTCAAGTGATCCATATCCTCTCACGTCAGCTTCAAGTAAACTTAGTAAATATTTAGCTTACAACAATTTTATGCTCACCTTTATGTATGGTAATTCCCTGACAATAGACCGCCCGCGTTAATTAAGCCGCACTCTATCATTTACATGTTAAATAGGGGTATATCTCCTATTATAACTGCTATACGGAACATGGAAACGTGACCCTTTTGTAAATGCAACATTAAAGCAAGAGATCTCCAGTTTGGTCTTATCTCAATTGTCATGACACGATGCTCAAGTCTTCAATAAACAGAGGCTGATTCTTTTTTTATCGTAATGTGATTCTCTTCGAAGAAATAACTTTATTCCTTACATGAAGGAGTTCAGTCTAAGTAGAAGGTAAAGCTAAATAATGTAAATGGGGAAGGAAGAAGAGGAGGATACGCCAGAAGTTTCTTAAGGGATCGATATCCTCTCATTTCAGCTTCCAGTAAACTAGTAAAGATTTCCCGTGCTTTATTACACTTTTACTAATCGGTATGCAGGTTTAGAAAGGAATTTTGCACGACTCAGTATGTATTTTCAAGCCAATTATGGAGAAAAAGCCAATTTTTACTCTGTATTCTAAATATTTCAAAAAGAGATTACGTTAAAAATCCAATCCGGACACGTAATCGGATTCGAACGCGGATTCTGAACTGATGAAATATCGGATATTATGATCCTTATCCTTTCTCATTTCCGACAGTAGCACTAAAATGTCCCAATGTTAAGTATGCGTATCCTGTACTTAAGATAAACCTTGGAGTATTTTCTACTACCGACTGCCTTTCCTACTCGATCTAGATATATAGTCTTGGATGGATTGTTAGGAAATGATCAATATGCATCAATACATTTATATGGGACTAGGTTGGTTGAATATTCGCGTCCGGCATTAAAGTAGATTATATCAATTTATTGGTCCATACAAGTCTAGGAAAAAGCTATTATCTTCGTACTGATAATATACCGTATTTCCGGGAATTACTCCCCTGGGGAGTTATTGTTTCAAAGCAAAAATTGAGAAAACGTTTAACGTGAGTAAGTTAGGGCAAGTTTCAATTTTTAACATGGAAAGGATCGGGGAAATTTTTTCAAGGGGGCAGTTATTTAAGGGGGGAGTAATTACTGGAAATACGGTACTATAAATAAATAAACAACAGCGTAAACTTTATCTGCTCAGAAAAATCACCAAATAAGGACCAAACAAACGAAACTTCGAGAGATGCTTCTATACGCTTCGTCCACTCTTTCCAATGCAATAGTCTTAATATTAATACTATTGATTGCCTTAACTTTATTATTTGATATCTCATATTACTTTCTTTCTGCTGGATTAAAAAAAGGCCCATGAAACTATTATTTTACTTATAAAACAACCAAAAACTCTGTCAGACCAAAAAATACAATTTATTGTCAATACCAATAATTTACCGTTTGTTGTTAATGTACCACTTGACTATTAATTAAATTTTATGATGAACGATTTCCAAAAACATTTCTTTGAGTAAAATGAACAGAAGTTTAAACAATTAATAAAATGGTTATAAATGTAGAGTCTTATGAAGAAATGTAATAAAAACCTCCGGGTGCAGCTAGCAGAGCCCATTCCAGGGCGCTTTGGCGCAATATTTATAGCTGTTTGTCTTTATTAAACACATTTATATGTTTTGTATCGGTCTTTGTTTTGCAGCGTGGGAGCAAGCCTCCACACCCTCATTTCCTACTTTTAATTTTTCTGATTTTGGTCGAAAAGTATTTCATGGTTTTTTATTTCCCGAAGGGTTTTTCAATCCCCACGGGTCTTTAAACTGTCGATTTGGGCCGACCTATTTATATTTTTGTGATTTGGGTGGAAAAGTAGAAAAGATAAAATATTTATTTTCCTCAGTTTTTATTAGTTTTAAGAAACTGTTTACATTATAAAATCAGCATTTCAGTATTTAAAAACAAATTTATCATATACAAAGAGTAAGGCAGAGCAATTTTCACAAGCAATGAATACAGTTTGTAATTTTAAAAGTACAAAATGCGATGAAAAATATGGTAGTTGTGAAGATTTTAAAACTAAATTTCGAAACCAAACTTTTCTATATATTATAAGCATACATTATTGTATAATAATTCATTTAATTTAAGACGTACCGATGGTGATGATTATAATTGATGCTGTTTGAACAAACATTAGTTTACAGAAACAAGGATTAAATATTCAGAGTCTACGTGACCAAACAATCTTTATTTATACAAACGAGGATCCTTGCAAGGTTTCGAGATTACGTGACCAATTAATCTCTAATTTATACAAACACACGAAATATTCAGAGCATACCAACCAAAAGCTAAACCAACAAACCCAAAGTCAAACCTATGCATGTTTATAATGAACAGTGTTTCAAAATCCAAGACCACACGTATAATAGTTGATTTTATGCAATGAAATTTGTTCATTTTAACCGTTTTAACTTTATTGTCAACCGTTGACTTTCTACAAATAAATTTACCGTATTTCCCGTTTTAATTAATCCCCCGGAATAATTCCCCCTCCGGTTTAATTCCCCCCTACCTTTCCATGTTATGAGTCCTATCTTGTCCATGTTAATAGAATTTCTAATTTTCCCTTCGAAGTAATAAAGCCCCAGGGGAATTAAAACAGGAAATACGGTAAGTTGTTGAATTTTCATGTTTGCTTCACTTGTAAAAAAAACCCAACGGTTAGTATTGATTGTTTGAAATGAATAAATTCCAACTTGGTTTCTTTTAACCAAATGTTGTATTTTTGTACGTTATTTAGTAAATGTGATAGACTACTCATCAGTAATCCCCTTAAATCATTCTAAAGGTGTTCTTTCCAATAAACTTTTAAAGACTAGAACTTTTTCCCAAATTGACTGGGAAAGTTGGATGGAAATAAATAGTAAATTGGGAAGAACTCTGCAGTAAGGTCTAAGTTTATGTATGCTCTGTGTAGTTTCCTACCAGTTGAATTTCAACTCGTCGATGGATAATCCAATCTGCCAAAAAAAGAAAGCATCACTCTCTGGTGTGGCGTTGTTCTGCGAAGAATATTTATTGAACCAGAGATAAATCAATAAAAGGGAAAGAAACACCGACTGACTGAATCGTCTAGTCGAATGCTGTTGAAGTGTACACAAATTAAAGTAAAAAGTAGCTAACTTTCAAAGGAAACTACCTTAGAATTCCATTTGCATTTAAAAGTTGCAGTAAATAGATGTATTTTTCAAGTTAAATAGTTGTTCCTGTCTGTGTAGGACATGTTTGTACTCGTTTCTAAAAGTAGTTTACTTTCAATTATATACTGTAACTAAATTCCCCTGGGGAATTATTGTTACGCAACAGCTTATAGCTGGAGGTAAATATTAAGTTTTAACTTTGTAAACTAGGGAATACAAATGTGACCTTTAATAAAACAACATTGTGTAGAAAACCGCATGTTTACCTACAGTATATACTCAAATAGTGTCCCCCGGGATATTACATTACATTTTTGGCCCACTAGACGAGAGGGACACTATTCGGGAGGGGACACTAATATCCTAATTTTAAAGTTGAGATTTCTGTTAGAAGTAAAGTACTTTATGTACAAGCTACTAAATGTCTCAGGCATATTATTCGAAAGGGGACACTATTCGGGAGGGGCTACTATTCGAGAGGGGACACTATTCGGGAGGGCTACTATTCGGGAGGGGACACTATTCGATAGGGGCTACTATTCAAGAGGGGACAGTATTCGGGAGGGGCTACTACTCGGGAGGGGCTACTATTCGAGAGGGGACATTTATTTGGGAGCGTCTACTATTCGGGAGGGACTACTATTAAATGGTTTCAAACTTGAAAGGGGGCACTATTTGAGTAAGAACACTATTAAAGTATATAAGGCATTCTAGACCTTAAAGAACCCCCAAATTGAAACGTACATTTCAGGAATATAGAGCATGTATACACAAGTCCAAAAAGAAAATAGCCCATGGCCGTGCCCTATGCTTTGAAGCATTCATATATATAATAAATATAAATAACATTTATTTGCTACTGCTTGAGAAATCCAATCAAAACCAATATTTACTTTATCCACCTCAACTCCATACTTTCCAGGCCGTCAGACCTCACCTAGATTATGTTTTTAAAACCTTTCAACCACAACCAAAGAAGAAATACAGAAATTGAACGACGTTGTTAGGAACTAGTTTTCCAAGAATTAATACCCAAAAGAAGAAAGTCACGTTTACAAGAGAAATGGCTAAGCGTTTTGGGACACGAACGTCTAAAAGTTAGGTCTAATTTTATAAACCTCTCTAAACCCAAGAACAACGTAACATTGGAAATACCAAGGGACAGATACACATCTTCACTTCTATTATGCATAATACATTTAAGTAAGCGATATTATATTCCCCATGCAGTTGCACGCCTAACTCCCCCCAACATAATTCCCCTTACCTTTCTGTGTGACATTAAATTCCCTCTTTCTAACTCTAACTTTGCGATCGTTTAGAGTTTTTACTTTGAATCTTTAATACTTGTCCGGGGGAATGAAAACTGGATATTTGGAGGAAAAGGTCTCCAAAGGTTCGCCGGTTACTAAGGTTTCTTCCTGGTAATTTAGTACTACGTTTTTTTTGCGAGCTCAACGTGACCTGAATTATCTGCGACTAAAAGGCGTGATAAACTAAACAAAATCATAAAGCAAAGTCACTTTGAAGTTTCTTATCCAGAGGATTAAAAATGGTGAATATGGTGACGTTTAGAGCCACTGAGCCACACATTTTATATGCTTGCATCATCATCAAATTTCAAGCGAATTTGATTACTTATTTTCACATACACGCTTGTATTTGAGTGGGTGGGTGGTAGGTCTAATTTATTTAGGCTGTTTTGTTAGATGCCTGGCTGCAAGTTTTAGTTTTTACCCAATTCTGCTAATTGCCAACATTTAAAATATTACTCCCGTAGTCTTAACCATCCAGAGGTACTTTAAACTAATAAAAACCGGTTATTCACTATTTCAAGAACAAATAAAAACGAAACGTCCTTCCTCTACTCCATTCTTCTTTCTAAGTCAACTTTTTCAACAAAAATTAACTAATTTGACGTGCTATACAGGCCAGGATTAAGGGTACATTGCCTGCTAAATATTCAGTCCGAGTCTACAATATCCATACCTTCCGATTTCACAACTTCAGAATAAAATAAGTCGTAGCGAAAGAAAGATAAGGATTGCAAAAACAAAGGTAATAAAAGAAAGTTGTACAAAAGGGACAAAAAACGTCCATCGGAAAGCAAATCTCCGTCCAAAATAAAAAAATGTATGAAAGAGGAAGGACCAAGCATCCGTTTTTACGACAACTTATTTATCCGGCATTCGCTCATGTTTGCAAAACACTTGAGACGTCTACTAGAAAGAAAGATGGATGGTAGATAGGATTTGGGATATTTGGAGTCTAAAATGGATATAAACAGCATCGGCATAACATCCACTTAACTTTCACACCCACTTGTGTTTTTTCTTTTTCCCACGTACGGAGTTTTAAGCCCATCAAGACCAACCAAACAATGCAAAAAATTGCAAGAATCCTTTCTAAACTAAACCAAAATGCTTGTATGGCAAGGGAGAGTGAATCCGATCGGCTCAGGGTTTGCTTTCTCTCCATCGAAGAAAGCAACAGCTTTTAAATTGGCTTTAACAAGAATTTTGTAGGGTTTTTATTCCTAACATTTCAGCGTTTTTCTTTAGAGCTTTTGATAAAGGAGAAAGTATGTTTAGCGATGCAATGCTTGGTAAGATTGGAATAAAGGATGCGTATTATAAAATAGAGATACTGTATTTCCCGTTTTAATTCCCCCTCCGGTTTAATTCCCCCTACCTTTCCATGTTATGAGTACTACCTTGTCCATGTTAATAGAATTTCTAATGTTCCCTTCGAAGTTATAAAGCCCCGGGGGAATTAAAACAGGAAATACGGTAGTGGAAACAATTCCATTTGGAAGACCATGAAGTGATTAATTAGTATGAGGTAGGAAACTAGAGGTGTAATAGGGTCTAATTATTTGCGGAATTATTTCGTTTATCCACAAACAGCAGCCTTAGACTTTCCACAGTTTTAGTGAAAGTGTTGTAATGTAATTTGTTGTAGGAATTGATTGATTAATTATGATTGATTAAATGATGATTATAATTTCAGGTGGTGGTTGACTGACGGTGAACCGCGGATGAGGGGGAAAGGATGAGAGGATCTGTTGGTCCATATGACGACTCCTGAATCAAAATCCACCCAAAATCCACTCAATGCTCACTCAAACGATAGCAAGGTAATTAGCACTCATTTACAGGCCAATTACCCTACATCCCGTTTTAATTACCCTTACCCTTCTATTAAATATTAAAATTGACCGTATCTTACTCCAGTTTACGGAGTTTTCCTATTCCAGGGGTATTATAACCCGAGGGGATAACCTTCTCACAATTTTATGAAGCTGTACTTACCGTATTTCCCGATTTAATTCCCCTGGGGAATTATTATTTCGAAGGAAAAATTAGAAATTGTATTAACATGGACAAGATAGGAAAAATTTAATTTTTTAACATGGAAAGGTACTGGGGAATTATACCGGGGGAAATTATTTCGGGGGAGGGGGGGGGGGAGGAATTGAATCGGGAAATACGGTACTTTGTTTGCCCTACATATAAATGTTTCCCATTCTATTACCCTTTTATTACAAAGTTTATGCATGTTGTTGTTTATATTGTTATTATTAGCGTACTTGCCGAAATAATTTCCCCCAGTATAATGCCCACAGAATTAGATTATGCTACTAAAATGTCCCACACCTTTCCATGTTAAAATTAGGAATTTGCCTTATCTTGTCCATGTTAATAGAATTTCCAATTTCTCCTTCCAAATAATAATTCCTCGGGGGCATTATTTCGGGAAATACGGAATGTAGAAATCTAGAAAAAAGTAATGAGGACAGGATCGGAGTGTAATTATTTTCAGGATTCGAATCATTATGTCCCTTATCCTCCTTCTCGTTGGTTTTATTTCCTTCAGAAAAGTCACCATTCTTATTCCTACTATATAATATATCCTCATTTGACCACTTTCACTTTAATTCCTCATACAAATCGATACTTTCTCCTACTTATAGCAAGCCATGTTGAAGTTCAGGTAGCATATTGTTCCATGTTGTACGGAATGTGACAAGTATAAAACTAAGATTGTGGTAGCAGAATGACAGCCAAAAACTGGCTGGTGGACGGTCGTGCTAGCTATTGCCAATACCAACCAACCTCGTCGACCGAGTTTCGCATTTCCATTATCCATATACATTTTTTTTATCTTAGCTCAGTCCGTGTAAGGCAAGGCTCTACTATTTGTATCCATCTAGGTGCCTGAAAGTTACTACTTAATACTGCAATATGTCTTCTTGGGTGATAAATACGTTTGCTATTATGGCCAAGACAAGGAATTATGGATTTTTGTGCTTTAGTAAACTCTTATCTTTGTTAGTTGGTTTCTTGCTAACAGCCAGCCAGAACTATGAGCTTTTTTACAAACTGTAATTCAATTCAACTGTAAAGGCTACACCTCCACTTCCACTATATTAGCTTGACTAGAAGGGTACCAAAACTACATAAACCTTGCTAAATTAACTTTCTTTCCTTCATGTATTTTCTCCCAGGTAGCCCACAAGCTAAGATTAATATCTCCATCTCGCATCGCAGGACACAGACGCTAAAATGGCTGACCATTTGAAAGAGACAGACAAATTATTAATAAAAGCTAATACCGTATTTCCTGTTTTAATTCCCCTGGGGCTTTATTACTTCGAAGGGAACAATTGAAATTATATTAACATAGACAAGATAGGACTTATAACATGGAAAGGTAGGGAGGAATTAAACCGGGGCGGGGGGGGGGGGAATTAAAACGGGAAATACGGTAAGTCCCAATGTTTGCTTGAAGTTAATGAGCAGTAATATAGATTACGTCCAGCAATCTGTGTCTGAATCCGATATAAATCACAGGATTTCTTTGCCTTTGTTTGTTTTGTTTCCTTTCCTAGCTAGCTAAATAAATGCTGTTTTTGCCCACAGATTTTGAGCCCCGAGGGAGATAATTCAACGGATACGATGGAGATGCAGCGTCTTCGGGAACACTACTTTAAAACTCATTATGACCAAATGACGGGGATAAGAATCGCTGGAACGCTGGGTGGCTTCTTCCTCCTTGTCCTGCTCACTCTCTGCTATAAATCCAAATGTAAAAAGCATTCGCGACCCGGCAGTCCCATTCCATTTAGCCACCCCCTCACCGAAGACCACGTGGCCATGCTGGACCCCATCCTCAACAACCAGATATATCCCTATAATCCCCTTCTCTACGACCCCCATCACCAATTCTTCGGTCGACAGTGAGTTATTATCTTTGATCCACTTTTATTCCCAGCTCAAATCGAGACATTACAGGTTCTTACTCTGGTCAAGGGATGGGTTAATTGGGGATTTTATGAGAGAAGAATGAACTGGGTTCTGATGAGTTGTACAAATAAAGCAATAAAAAGCTATTTGAACCGATGGCAGTCAGTGCAGGCTTGAGTTGTGGTAATAAAAATGGAGAGTAAGCCAAGAGAGTCCGGGTCTGTCTGTAGGTTTAGGTTTTTTTATATGCAATCGACAAGCTCTAAGTGGGCCAAGTACTTTTTACGAGCACTTATCATTATTTTGCGGTAAGTCTACGATGTTAACGCCTCTACGAGGTGGAGGCGGGTCCAAAAGTCGGGTTCTTTTTATAGCTTAGCTAATCCTACGAAAATAACATGCAATTTTATGTAAAGTTTTGGAAACATTGTTGTAATAAGGGTAACTTTACACACGATCGTGTTCTGCATGGCTAATAAATAATTACCCAAGAGAACACAGTCAGTTACACCTTACACCCAAACACGTAGGAAAATACGCCGTTAACAATTCTGCCAGTAACGTTTATAATTTCCAAGCTGACCATTTCTTAATAATGCTAAAATGGAGTCCAAGACCTGTTCCAATCTTTGCATAATTCTGTCTATAAATGTGTTCCAGGGTGTATCCAGGAATGGTGAACAGTCCTGCAGTCCTACTAACAGCGGCCAACTCCTCATCCTCAGCCTCGTCATCGTCCCCTGGACCAGAGGACATGGAGCTGGACCATGGGACCAACTCCTACTCCTATCTACAGCCAGTATCACCCCAGAAACAGAATATAGACATCCATGTGATTCTACCAACCCCCACAATCTCCCCTAGTGGTTCCGAACACTTTACTCCACAAAGACCCGGAAGAGAAGACCGATCATGCAGTCTCGGAAGTAACAACAGTCCCCTAGGAGGATTCAATCCTATTTATTACATGGAAAATTTGAAATACGTGGACGATACGAGTAGCGAGAACATTCCAACTTGCGAAGAGATAGACCAAGACGCCCGTTCCATCGGATCGGACTCTGTGTTTGCAGCTTTCGAACAAAACTTTGACCACGTGGCTCCGCGGAGAGTGAGTAGTGTCAGTGGGAGTGGTAGCGGGTGCGGTCCCCCTGAAGATGAATTAAGGATAACCCTAACTCAAGCGGATGTTCATCATCGAGACAGTTTCTGCTCAGAACTAGAGTCCATAAATGACTACATGGAGAGTCGTCGGAGACGGTCCTCGTCCACGCAAACCACCTTCTCAGACTTGCAGCAGTGTTTGTCCCTTAGTGGCGGCTGCTCTCCGCGAGTCAGCCTCAGAGACTCTGCGAGGAGAGGGGGTAGCTGGCTAGGTCAAGGTCATGGCGAAGGGTCCAGAGGGGGTTGTTTGCTAGGTCAAGGTCATGGCGAAGGGTCCAGAGGAGGTAGTTGGCAAGGTCAAGGTGAAGGGTCCAGAGGGGGCTGGCAACAAGGGAGTATTACCAATAACACACCCACTTTACTCACCGTCCATGCCCCCAATAACAGGGTTAACTATCCCAGGAAACGGTCTTTCGACGCTAGTGTCAGGAAAACACCCAGTTTTCATTGTGATGAGCCAAATAGTTGTAGTACAAATAATTAGAGTAGGAGCAAAGTGCGTTCTTGTACCGTATTACTCCATTTAATGGCATATACTTTATAACTACAATTAATTAATAATAATAATCCAAAAACGGCGTAGACTATCTATCTGTTGGATTAGAAGACAGTTTTATGGAGATTGAGTCATTAAACTCTGAAAAAACTTACCAAAAAATGATTACAATTTAGCATTTTAGCAAAGTTTTCTTCTCAATTTAACCAACTCAACTACTTCCATTGACAATCACCGCAGGGCCACTTTTTCGCACCGGATGAATCCACTTTCATCACAATTTCCATACATTTTCAAATACAGCCACACCCTTTTGTAAGCCTTCCTAAAAATATGAGGAACCAAGTCAAGATAATAGTTAACTTAGGCTCTAGAAATACAGATTTTAGGATAAAAGTAATCATCGGCCAAGTCCTTGTCTGGAACAAAAATGAGTAGAATAGTTTTAGCTAAGCTTCCCGTAGTAAGTAAACGGTTTTTTATGCAGAGATTTTTCTAGTTTAGAAATTCGTATTGAAACTAAAAATACAACGGGAAATTAATCAACATCCATGGTGCATTTTTTGGAACTCTTTTTCTCACCTTGTTGAATTTTTAAATTCAAGTAGAGTTCCAATAAAAATTAACCTATTTGTCATCATTTTGCATACTGAGATTGTCATAGTTAAAGTAGTAGACGACAGGTTAAATAAATGATTCATTGCTACCTTTTTCATGCTAATCTTGGACCTAATCTTCATGAAATTGCCTCTCGATGCAATACAAATAAACTTATAAGAAAACTATAAAATAAAAGTATAATGCAAAATGTATGTAATTTTTAAAGTAGTCCGTCGGTCTGTTTAGTGCTTGTGTGACTTGTGCTATGTAATTTATTGTAATTACTTGAGACAGAATTGGAAAAGTCTGTGACTTAAACTTTAAATGATACTTTTTACTAAATAGCCACCCATATGTATATTATATTCTTCTGAAAAAAATCTATTGTAAAATCTTCGCTATAAAAATCTCGCCTTTAGAGAGAGAATCTGTTAGAATAAATCCTGAACGTCTGCTGTTTTTGCAGATTTTAATCAATGATTGATTAATTACTCATAAAAGATTGTAATAATAGGAGAGTCTTGATGAAATTATACTAATCTTTATAGACTTATCAGGAATAAATTGGTTTATATAAATGATTTGTATTTTAGGCTCTCATTTATCATTTAAATTTAATGTTACATTATTGGCACACTCCCGTTTTTTTTCACAAGTCCAGAACTTTTCAGTGTTCGAAAAACCCAAAACATCACTGAGATTGATACTTGACAGCCTTAGTATTGGCGCAACCACTGGGGGTCGGGTACGAGGGTACACTTGCACACCTCCTAGTTTTATAATGTCCCCTCTCCAATTTCCGATAAGCCCTATCTTTACACGTTAAGCAGGCCACGTCCAGCCCCACCAAGCCACACCCCTTCATATCCTTTAACGTAATTTGTACCCCCTGGCACCCCTCCTCGTTGCGCCTATGAGCCTTAGGCTCTAGAAGGAACCCTTCGTTTAGGAACTTCAGGACTCCGGGTCAACCTCCTCCCTTTAATCATTTGGTCATCATCTTGAATGGATAACCCTTGACCGTGAAATCGAATATCTGAACATGAACATCCATAACCAAGAAATCATACTCCTAGTATCTTGTATCCTTTATTCCTGGAATATGTATCATTAGATCGTATAGGGAGACTTAAGTTTCATCTACATCACAAACTAATGTATGGATTAAAATTAAATTGCGTTATAAAAGGAAGCTTTACCTATTCAATTCAATTCAATTCAATTCAAATGGTATATTTTCGAAAGGACAATGACATATAACATGAGGGCACACGTTGTTTCCAATATCAGGTCGTTATTTAGAATGTAAAATTAATAATAAACAATTTTTTCAATTTCAGTGATAACAAGGCGTAGTAACATTAAAATAATATTTCGAGATAATTTCATCCGACCAACTCTTCAAGTTTTTTAATAATCAATTCTCGAATCTTTTGGTCGAAAGTGCTGTAGTTTGTTCCCGATTTTATGTCCGTTGGTAAATCGTTCCATAGGCTAGTAAATCTGCAGCAGCAGGATTTTTCCCCAAATTCGGTCTTAAGAGAAAGTTGTAATAAGTTGTGAGCGCATCTGGAATCACAGGCGCTATAGGGTCTCTTTTTAAAATCGGGTAAGCAACGGTTGAAAGATGAGTCTGAGAGAGCTAGAACCTAGCTAAGTCTGAGATAACATGCTTAAATGTGAACTCCAAAGAAAAAATAGAATACTTCTCCACAGTTAGCCAATTAAGACTTTCAAAAGTATCAAATAGTTTACACAGAAATTACTGAGCTTTATACTCAGAGGTGTCATTTCTCATTTATAGTTAAATTGCAAAAATGAGGTATGTATTTGATCACTCTACTTGATTGTGGCCGTTGTAGCTTAAGTTAATCATATTGGTGTATTTAGTTAGTTAAAATCTAAAAATAAAATAAAGCAGAGGACATTTATGATAATATTTGTACCTTTGGTTGCGTATTTATTAATCCAAACTCTTTTTCTATTAAAGCTGATAGTAACTAGGCGCAACCTCGAGTGGGTACCAGTAGTGGGTTCAAAAATATTAAAGGATAGTAGGTTGTTGATTGAACTAAAGGCCATTTTTGGGGGCCGCATTCCTTTCTACCTACCCTAAGCATGCATTTTCTATGTGAAAGGGGGGCACCGT
>JAQFZX010002583.1:0-18036 GCA_034682405.1 Hydroisotoma schaefferi | reverse complement strand
CTTATCTTAGAAAGGGAAAAACTTCATGAAAATCGGAAACTGCGCCTTATCATCCGGGATTAACGGTACTTGAAGAAACTTCAAAGTACCTGTGCCAGCTCGGCTCTGGTTATCATAACCTCAAGCTACTGTAGCTTCACATTACATAATTACATATTCTTATTACTGTCTTTATTGTTCTCGGATAGAAAGTTTATGAATCGACTATAAGAAAGCGTACCTCATTCGTAGCGATGTCCTATTATTTTCATTTATAACTTCATTTTTATAGAAGGTACATGTAATTGATCTAGATTATCGGATTCTCTCAAAAGGTATGTCCAGCCATGTTCCTACCTCATACTAGTTAGTAAGAAAGCATTTTATTTAACCCACTGGGATGGTATTTTAAAATTAATTCGTGGACTCGACCGAGTAGGATTCGACAATATAATTAAAAAAGAGAAATAAAAAGGCCAGAAACTGTCCAATTCTTCCTCTATTCTCCTCTACAACTTTGCAACAACCCATCCAGAAAACTTCAAGCTCAACATCTCCAAGAAGCCTTAAAATTGATTCATCTCTCTAACATTCCAACCCAAAACATATCTCTGCCAATAATTCCCACAAAATGACCCTAAATCGAAGAAAGCTCACAACATTCTTGGACTTGTGCTACAGATCCCTTAAACTTCACTACAAACTTCTCAACCACATCATAAAGTTCCCACTAACTTATGACGAGAAAAATGCCCGGTTGGTGGTTTCCAAGTCT
Organism: Hydroisotoma schaefferi; assembly: GCA_034682405.1. Classification (NCBI taxonomy): domain Eukaryota; kingdom Metazoa; phylum Arthropoda; class Collembola; order Entomobryomorpha; family Isotomidae; genus Hydroisotoma; species Hydroisotoma schaefferi. The sequence continues at coordinate 17,282 of JAQFZX010002583.1, read as the reverse complement.
CTTAAAAAGCGATGGCTGTTCGTCAACTTGATTGGATTCGGACTATCCGTAGGCTCCTCTCTATTCATACTCCTAAAAGAAGTATTCATCGCAGAAACCAATACCTCAACTGTGACCATCTTGATGACAATTTGGCTACTAATTATGGGTACCTATAACTGCTTTATGTTTTTCATCTTTGTTACCTACGGCGATGATTTTGTAGCAGCTTTCAATAGCCTAAAGGTCTTAGAAACCCTTTTGGGACGACGTCCTCTGGGCCGAAATACACTATTCATCCTGTCAGCCTTCTACACCATTGTCCCATGGTTCTTTTTAATGTTCATAGTTATTCTTGCTTTAGCTTTACCCATCTTTGGACTTGGTCCAGCATCGCTTATCATAAAAACTTTCTTACCCACAGCCTTAGAGAACATTTGGTGGGTTTGGCTTATCATCCAATTGGCAAACATTGCCGTGACATACATGATAATGTATGAAGGAGGCAGACAAATGTGTCTAGTCATTATAATTGGGTTAACTGGGGCCCTCATTGTGAAGAAAAATTTAAAAATACTAATGCAAAGCTGCGCATTCGAGAAAATGACCACATCTGAAAAATCATTTCAGGCTATCTCGCGTGCAATACACAGGTACGAAATAATTGAAAGTTTTCATAAAAGTAGCACAGTCGTTGTGTCAAACTTTGTATTGGCCTTCAGTTCGGCTGGAATGTTTAATAATATATTTACTCTGTGGGCTACTTTAACATGGTATGGTAAAGTACCCCTGGGCCTCTTCCTAATTCAGCCTTTGTCTGCATTTGGAGTATTTGTATTTATGCTGGTACTCTATCCACCCGTATGCTCCGTTTGGGAAGACGCTTCTGTCATCGTGCAGAGTGTTAATCGGGCTGCCGGCAAGATAAGATCGGGTAGAGATAAGAAGATCAAGTTAAAGATGATAAGGGCTCTCAAACCCACTGGTGTTAATTCTAGTTTGGGATGGTGCAATTTTTTTACTAATGAGAATTCAACCCTTGCCCAGTACTTTCAGGCAATTACGGATAACACAATTAATTTAATTATTGCTAGGCCAAATGGTTAACGTTTTTTTGCGATGCGAAGGGCCACAATTCTCTCTATATTTTAAAGTTTCTCTTTACGGAACAAATGTTAATTAATACTGGGCTGAGAGGCTTGTAAGGATTAATATTTATTTAATTACAATAATAAACCAGACATTTTCAGCACATTTCAATTTAACCAAAGCTTAACTAAAGGTATGCACATGTAGTGTTCATAATAATGGAAATATGGGGGTTTTGTTGTTTTAAATATTATGGGTTCAAATCCATCGCTTATGGCATATCTATTAATTACTTACTTTACAATTATAAGGCTTTTATAGCAGCCTCATTTAATCAAGAAATAATTAATTAACCTTATTTACTCTTGATCATCTCAATAGTTCAAGTTTTGTTGTAATAATAATAAATAAGTAAATAAATAATTGCAACCATGATATATGATATTAGGCAAATAGTTTCTAGTCCTTTTCACTCCAGTTTCAGCACAAAGAAAATATGTATAATATAAATTAGACTTGTTAAGGATAAATTATTAATTATATCTTCTACCATGTCTATTAAAGGGTACTTAAGTTTAGCCAATTTCGCTATTAATGTTTTAGTTAGTAAAGCTTTAAAAAGTCTTATTTGTAAGTTCAAGAACCACAGACGTGGGAGTCGGAGTCGGAACGGTAGGAAATGCAGCAGGAAACTGGAGCAGGATGATCGTGTATGTTAACACGCTACTAAATATCTGATAGTTAGAAACACAAATCACAGCAGGATTGTAATAGTAATAAGTAATCATATCATAGTTACAAAATTAAATACCCTTACAGTTGCAATGAAGGAGTAAGTTATTGGAAAAATAAAGGCTTTAACGCCAAATCTTTCTCGGCCAACGTCATTAAGAAGTAGAAGGACTTTGTTAAGATTTTGTCCCGGTGCCTTCCGGTTTAAGAACACGTACTCGTTTATTTTTTCAAACTGAAAATTCCAAGTATTTCCCATGAATTACCAAATTTGGAGTAAATTCGAAGTTAATGGGAAAGAACGGTCAATGAATAGAACATCGCATATCCGCAACCAAGAAGCAAGTACGATAAAATTGATAGAAAGGGTTAACTTAACATAGAAAGGTTTTCGAAAGTTTTAGCAGGTACAAATGGTACCCTATGACTAGAAATCCCTACCTTAGAATTGGCTTCGGCCGCAATATACACCGAGCAAGAGAAAGCAGCCAAATTAACGATCATTTGGACCTTTCCTTCATAAACTGTGGTCATCTTTAGCGCTTTGAATATGTGTGAGCTGGATCCAACTAGTCCTCGAAATATTACCAGAAACCATAAAGTTCCAGCGATTTCGTTAGTACAGTAAATAAACCTCTTGACTCCCTCGTATCCTTCCATAACCTGTAAATAACACGAACGCCCATTGTTTCATAGGCAATGCATCTAAATTAAGCAACAATTTAATTCTTCCCATGACATTCTCATTCTAACGTTTCCAAACACATTTTAACCCATAGCCCATGCATTTATCTGTGTCTCACAGTTAAAAAAAATCCTTAAAGCTTAGAAAATCATTTAACAATTTATTAATTACAGATCATAAAAGAAACCTTTCTATGCGTTTGCCAACCTCTGTAAAAAATCCATCCCGATTCTTTAAAAACCTCTCAAAATCACTCCCCAATTTATAGGCAACTAGAGTAAGAAAGTACGAAATGAAGATCCCAGCCATTTGGAATACAACATCGTGAAGTGGGGACAGGGACAACAGTCCATGAAGAAAGTAGATACCCCATGTAGGCAAGGTCGAGGTCAAAGTTGCGGCCCACTCTCTCCTGTAAAAACATTTTAAAAGAGACCCTACAGGAGTGTACCCTCCGTTGACCATATCCACACTGGGATTATCTCCAAAAAATATGGTGAATACTGGCCAAGTGGCCTTCATGAAGCCATTTATAAACCAAGGGATCATTGAAATCACAAAGAAGCAAGATACTGCCAATAATTCCTAAGAACAATCCAATCCACAGTTTATTCCACTTTATTCCTACTTTCTATCAATGGCAAGGATTACAATTTACTTTAATACAGACAAACCTTAACATGAGTAGAGCCCCCGGGTTCTATTAGGTTGTAACCCACTTCATATAATTTCAATACCTTCCGTCGATAAGGCTTATACCATGCTAGCAGCATTATAACCACTTTCTCAAAACATTCTCCAAGTTTCAAAGCAAGTAACCAGATTTCCACGGGATTCTCATCAATCTTTAATTTATGATTGATGGAATCAGCAACTGAGCAGTAGCGTCTGAGCCATCCGTCTAAATGAAGCAGGATGCAAATTCCCTGCCATTTTAAGGACAGAAACAAAGTTTAAACCTCCATTCTAATTCTAATACTACCTAAAGTTAGCTTTAGATTACTTCCATCCAAAAAATAATCCGTTAAAACTCTATATTAATGCTTTATTAACCTTCTGGATCTTATTTTCCTCAAACCTGACCGTCCCATCCTTACTTAGCACGATCTTGAACGGTAGGATGAACGTATAAAATAAAAACGAGGACAGAAGTTCCAAATAATTAAAAATCTGACTTTGAAATCCCGTCTGGAAGTAAAAGTCTTTGAGGAAAGGTAAAGGTCCCTTTTTGCTGTTTTCCCTCTTCTGGAATCCTTCAAGGCTTAACATTTTTGGTGGATACTTTACTCAGCTTTTTATAAACATTTTACAGGAATCTTTATCTAGTATAGTTTCTTAACGGCTAAGTTCTTAATTTAATTAATTCCAATGTCATTTCAACCAATGTGTCAAATGGAATTCTCAAATACACGTTTTGTAACGGTTGGCTTTGACAGATTAATTAAACTAACTAACTTAAGATAAGGCTGAAGATAGATAAGTGAACTGGAAGAGGATGACAAGTATTCCTAGCTTGACGACAACGTTATAATAAGAACTCTAATTAATCCAAACAGGATACTATGTTGAGAATTGTACTGCATTTTGGTGTAAATCCAATTGTATAAAGTGGTCAATGTTTTTACAACATTCGCAAACATCTTCCATTCTTATTGTGTTTATTTTCATCAATTAAATAAGCAATAGATTCCACAAAGGTGGTTTCAAAAGTTGAGTAAATAAAAAGATGACCTGTATTTTTTATTACAAAGTGATTACAATTTATTTAAATGTGATGTCTATCGCTTGTTTGAACTTGAAGGTTACTTTGCTGTCTGTGTACTTTATCGTGAGGGCATTTCTTTTATTTCGTTAATACATTACATTAATTGAATACACTGTCCATAAAAAGTATAAGGTCATAGTTCATCCATTAAAGTGACTTGACTCCAGTGTTTTTTGGGTACCATAATTATTCCCCATACGACATAAAAAACTACAGTAGGATTGGCGTCAAATTCTTTTTGGAACTTTGGAACTGAAGAATTATTATGATATAAGTGAGAAATGTACTGCACACCTATAAGCAAAACAATAAGTCGAGAAACTACATTATGTACTTGTAAAATAAAGAAAGAAGAGGTTTACCGTTGCAATAAATGAATAAGAAATGGTAAACGTGAAAGCCTTAATTCCAAAGTCTCCTCGATTAAGATCATTCATCAAAATTATAACTTGGTCAGAATTTTTCTGGAAAGTTGGCTCCTTTCGATTCGCAACCAAATATTCATAGAACATTTCCAACTATATGGACAGAAATAGCATTAACAATCAGAGTATTCACTTATTCCCAAACTTATGCAAGGTCAAAGTACCACATTTCCGGTTTTAAAACCAGAAATAAGGTAACGTCCAACAAACCTTCGAATTCGCTTCAGCAGACAAAACAAGGATGCATATAAATACCACAAATTGATGTAAAATTTGTAGCGTATCATCCATCGGGGCATTCAATAAAACCCGCACAATTCCAGCGCTGAGACCTGCAAGTGCTCGTAAAACACCCGTGAGGGCCACACCCCCTCCACATGCATTTAAGCATGATACAAACAATTTCACGGTCATGTATCCTTCAACCGCCTGTCAAACATCAGGTTTTAGGTACCTTTCCAGAAAAACTTTCCAAAAAAAGTGCATTCCTCAAACCTGATCAAAACTCCCATCCTGCTCCTTCAACGCTTTTAAAAACTTCTGAAAATCCCGAGCAACCCTAAAAATCATGAAACTAAACAAATACGAAAGTAAGATTGTAGAAATGGAACAACCGATCTTCCAAATGTAGCTCCAAGTACTCAAAGTATGCATCAGATAAAGGAACCAAGTGGGCACACTGGCATCTAGGTCAGACGCCCTGTAATTCAACTCATGAAAGCATTTCAACGTAACACATATAGGAAACACATCCAGCAACAGAACAGCGCGGTTTGCAGGTTCCACCATAAAGTAGACACTGATCAGAGGCCAAATGTAGGTAATAGAAGCGTCTAGCAGCGTTAGAATGATGAAGAGTAGGAATGCAAGTGTCACGAAAATCAGCTCCTGTAAATATGTAAATTATAAGTTCTCTCAATAGCATAGGGGGCAACCCATTGGGGTTACGAGGGTACATTTGTACCCCCTAATTTTCTAATGTACCCCCTGGAATTCCCTATAGGCCCTTATTTGTACCCCCTGGTACCCTATCGGGGTTGCGCGTGCGCCTATACTCAGTAAAGTCTCTAGTCGTTTTAAAGCACGACAGAATGGTCCGCGACAGGATGGTCTATAAAAGAATGCCTTTTCTAGTCTAAGCTTTTCGGTAGGGCCCAAAAATATCCGTCCCGGATATATTTCGAACCTACGATTTAAAAACTTACCGTATTCCTGAAAGTATTGTCTTCAGTTTTCATAAGACTATGCGATGTTATTGCTAACTTCAGGATTTTTTGTGAAAAGGGTCTATTCCATGCTATCAATGTTAGAACTACTTTCTCCACACCGTCTACCAACATTCCAGCCAAAGACCATAGTTGACCAGGATCTTCTTCAATTGGGCGAAGCCGTGGGAGCGTCATCCGTACTTCGCATATCCGTTGAACCCATGACAAAATGTAGCAGATGAGACAAAGATACTAAAAATTGTTAAAAAACAAGAAGTTATACAGGTGATAATTTTTGGATGGAATTTGTGAACTTCCTGAAAAACCTGTTACCTTTTGTACCGGAAAAACCTTCAGTTTCAAGGTTCCGTCCTCAGCCTTTTGAAGCCTGAATGGAAAGATTAGAGTGAAAAATGCAAACTCCATATAAATCTGGAGGTATTTGAAAGCATTCGAGTGTACTTTGGGTGGTTTTATATCTTCCTTAACATTATTTCGGACTTGAAATAAAAATAAAGGTTTTGATTTCCTCTCATCTATTTTTTCGAATAGCATGATTGTTAAACCTTGTGCTTTACAATCTTCAAATTATATCACCGCTAGGCTAGACGACAAGTTTGCCAATGCCAGCAAAAAGCTAGGGTGAAATTATTAATCTCACTAAAACCATTTCAGGTGGAATTAAAGTAAACTTAATATCGACATGAAGCATAAAAAGTTATCTTAAAACTTTTAGATTAAATTGCTATTGTAACTTCCAACCTAGATCTCTGCAAATATTGGCCATAATAAATGAAATTAAAATGTCATTTCTACAAAAACTACCCTTCCACTGTACATAAGAAAATACTACATCCAATAAAAATGAAGAAATATTACGTAATTCCATGACCCGACACCCGATTTATGAAGCCAAACTGATAAGAAAAATACATGAATAAATTACTTATAGAACACATTAACTGATAATTTATTGCAGTAGATAATTAATGTAAGTAAAAATACAATCGGTTAAAATATCCATTAAAGTTTAGGATGCGTCGTCGGTTGTTCGGAAACTTGAAACTGGAGAAAAATAATCGTATACGTCAATACAGAGCTGAATATCTTCACAAAGAAAAACGTCACAAAGTTATCATCGATAATCATCAAAATGACACTTTAACATTTCCACATTTAAAATTAAAAACCTACCGTGGCGATGCAAGGATAAGTTATCGTAAAAACGAAAGCCTTGACCCCAAAGTCTCCACGTCCAATGTCGTTAATCATTAACCGAACTTTCTGAAGATTTTGCTGCAAGCTTCGCTTTTTCCGGTTTCTATAAACGTAGTCGTGGACCTTCTCAAACTACATCGAAAGATTAATGCATCAAAACTTGCACATTTATGGACATGAGGACCTTATCATGACATGACAATTGTAACCGACCTTTATATTAGCCTCGGCAATTATGCAAAGTGAAATTAAAAAAGCAATAAAATTAAGGAAAGTCAGAGCAGTATCCGGATCTGACATTTTCAAAGCCATAAATATCTTCGAGCTAAAGCCTGCCAATGCTCGAATCAAGGTGATAAGCCACAATCCTCCGGATAATCTGTTCAGCCTTTTGATAAACTCCCTTAACCCTTGATATCCCTCAATAACCTGGAACCCACCCAATCAGAACCTCACCATGCATACGCTTTGTATCAATATAGAACCACACCCCCTTAAAAAACATACCTCCTCAAAAGCCCCATCCACCTCTTCCCCTTTAGAGGCCAAGAAAGACTCAAAATCCATTCCAATTTTGAACAGGACAATGCTCAGGAAACTATTAATACTTATTGCAACCGTGAGAAATACCGTCCCATGAAGTGGAGACATGGAAAGCACCCCGTGCAAAATATAAACAGACCACTCCGGCAAGCCTGTACCCCATTCCGGCTTATGACAACAATTTAACAAAGCTTCAATTGGCATTTTGCCAGTGACCATCGCATGACTAGGATTCTCTGCAAAAAGGACACTCAGGGACGGTAAAAACATCTCAAACCCGGTTATTAGCCACGGCAAATTACTAACAGCGAAGAACAACCCGGCTCCGACTAAACTCTGGAAATAATTTTTTTTCGAAATCCAATCAATCACCATTTCTCCTCATAGAAAGCTTATAAAATATTTCAATTGCTAAAGTTCGTCTCAAGCTTTCAACAATACACATGCTGAATGAAAGATGTAAACTTTAACAACAATTACATGCTTATCCGTATCGTAATAAAAGTTAAGCTAGCTACCCGGGTGGACGTTCTTTCCTCGGGTTCCATAAGAGAATACGCCGTCTCATAAACCTCCATTACCCTATTCCTGTACGGTTTATACCAAGCTAGAAGTGTTAAAACAACTTTCTCCATCATTTCTCCAAGTCTCAAAGCAAGAAATCCAACTTCCACAGGATTTTCAGATAGCCGAATCCAATGATGAAAGGCATCGCTTATCATGCAGCCCCGTCGTATCCATCCCATTCCATAAAGGAATAAACAAATGTACTAAAAAATATTACTTTTCTATTGTCTAATTCTTGTATAAATATTCTTTTTATTAGAGGGTCAATTACTTATTTTTTTAACCTTTTGAACCGTATTTTCCCGAAACATTAGCCTCCCTCGACCATCCTTATCCTTTTTTAGAATGATTCGAAACGGGAATATAAAGCTGTAAAAGGTAAATAGGGAAAGCAGTTCCAAATAATTGAAGCCGTCAGAATGAAACTTGAAAGCTGGCCTTGGAGAGGGTCGAAAATCGCTCAAGAATAGTACAGCTTTCGTAGTCAAGTGACCCTCCTGATTGGGTTTAACTTCTAATAATTGTAATTTATTTTGAGAAAAAGTCCACATTTTTAACCCTTTTCTTTCAAACCAAAACCTTTCAAATCCCATAAACCTTTTTCTTGTCCGTTAGCATTTTTAACAAGAAACCTACAGCATGAGTATAGTGCAGTACTACGTACCACCTTAACTCGAAACCTCAACCCGATTCTAAATAATTTATACTACAACTTTCCTCAAACTCTGCAATTAAAAGCGATTAAAAGCCTTCCTGCCCTCGTCTTCCTCTCGGACAAAATGCCCAATCTACTCAAGCCTAAACTCACTTTGTATGATACTTTAATCCAGGCCACTTGATTGATTGATTGATTTATTTATTTATTCCACTGCCACTTACCTAATGTAAGTCTATTGTATAATGTCTGGCTGTTTATGCTATTTTCTGAAGAGGTGTGACGAATATTATGAGCATTAATTAATTATCAATACTAGCTCTGTCTGTATTTCCAACTATGTAAGTAATTTTAAAAAGGAAGTCACTCAGAAAATAAACTCCTCAGCAAAAATATATCATTAGAGATGGCATTTATTAAATAATTCAATACAGGGACTGCTTATAAAAATTTTGCGATTGAAACCCATAATTCTAATTTATCAACTACAAACAAATCTTAGCATGCAAAGGTAAAATTACAACCTGATTAAATTAATATTGTGTGACTAATAACTTTAAAATCTATTTTGAAAGGTAGACAACAAATATGGCCAATTTATTTAGTTGGGTGGCCTATTAAACTATGTGTTTTTGTCAATTGTATTCTACTGGATTCTCAGTAATTAAAATGAACTTGAGGACCATTTGAAATTATTATTTATTTATTATTTTTAACATTTGGGTACTATTTTTTTTATTACAATTTTTAAATACTAGGACTTTTTGTTTCATTTTTATTCTCCGAAGTAATTCCTTAATTTAATTACAAAAAAAACAGTTTAAGATTTAGTAAAAAAATGCATTCACTGCTTCAAACATTAATTGATTAATGAATTAATTCGAAAAATTTTATGGTCAAAAACCCTTTTCCAAATTACTATAGGTATGACTCTTTAAAAAGGTTTAAAATCCTTTTAAAAAGTTACCTTTCAATATCTCTTATTAAAAAAATTTCAATTTGATGGATAGGAATTATTTTGGGATAGGGAATTATTACTTCAAATGGTCCGAACCCCTGGGGAATTATACCAGAGTGGGAAACTATTTCAGGGGGGAATTAAATCGGGAAATACGGTAAGTGAGTCAATAAGTAAAGTTTTTATTAATGCAGGCAGATCTACATGGCCACGGCCGAATCATTTAAGCCAACACAAAAAACGAAACAAAAGACCCAGTTCAGAATCTTGGATTCAGACTTATGCTTTTTAGACATAATTAAGTATCTTTTGCATATTTTAGTTTGATTATTCGACTATTATTATTATGAATTATGGATTATTTGATGAGTAAGATTTAGGGTTATTTTTTCTCATTCTTACAATATATTTCTGAATATAATTATTTGTTTCAGAAGTCTGTAAATGACATTAAGACTTTCTTCATTCAGGTTTATCTATAAATTCAGGGAATGAGTTTCTGTTTACGAAGGAAGCAAATGCTTTAATTTTACTATTCTTATGTAGTCATATTTCTGACATTCAAACAGGAAATGCAAAGCGTCTTCGAGTTTCTTTTTACTACACACTGCGTATTAATTATTGGGCTAGATGTATTTTTTTTACATAGTGTTACAAGACGATTTGTAATCTGAGGTTTTCTCTATCGATCAAGACCTAATCCTCTCTTTTATTTCTTCATCCATTTATAAATTAGTGGGGATACTCCGCTAAAATGTGCATAGCTTATTATAATCTAGTTAATGAAGATGTTAACGCACTCTACATCTATAGCTTCCACCATATTTTGTCCCTACTCGCCAGCTATCTCGACTCTGTACTTTAAATAACTTCTCGTATTATACCCAGTGTATCAACAGTATTCATTCAATTTAAATTTTTCACTTAAACTAACCGAGAGGATACAATAATCTAAGTTGCATAAATAGTTTTATTAAATTTCAGTTCATGTTACTTTTCTAGAATTGTTCTGCTCTAATATGCGTTTCAATTATTTTGAATTGTAAAAGGGTACTGGAGTTCATTTTAGCAATATTTGACTCCATTATGAATCATAATCTATGAATATGATCTAGGTAATCCTTGGAGCTAATCGGTGTTCGTTGTGAGCTAAAGTATGCAAGTGCTTTTGTTCAGAACGAAACCTAGTATTGTAATTCTTCATTCATTTTACATGACTAATGGTAAGAGCCCATGTTGGCAATAACCTTCATGACTTCAACTTGTGTGTTGTCAGACTAATTTACATAACTTACCTTTTTTGCAATACAAAAGTTCAAGCTCAAAAGCTCAGTCAAGCCACCATTTTCAAGACTTCTCTCTCAAGTTTCGACTGAGATACATCTCATTTTTAGAGCCAAAAGCCCCATTAACTATCTCTGTCATTCCAGTTTTTACCTGACAATAAATACCTGACTTATCATTTTCTAACGACAATAGCAGTGTCGAAGTGGTCATCATTAGTTCACCATCTCCCCAGCTTCAAGTGCATAATAATCATCCTTAACTGTTACCTAAATATAAGTAATCTACAGCATCCACAAACAGCTTTGTTAAAGTCAGTCTGGGATCTCACACTATTAAGCATACCTTGTAGATTATCAAAAACTAACTTCCTAGTGAGAGAGATTATTAATTTATATGCCTTTTGTTCCTCAAAATATTCTCGAAAGCCGTAAAATACTTAGATTTAGAGCTGGAGTTTTTCTAAACTTGCACAGAGTCTTATTATTTCTTTGTTTGGCTTAACAACATTTATCGCCAAACCATTTAGGCCCTATGCAAATTCTGCTGGGTCCTAAGTTATTAACCTCATCATTACTTAGCAGCCTAAAGATTTTGTAACATTCTTTGAGAAATCTAGCATTGAAAGGCTCGATGACACTGCTGCAATTAATTACTATTGCACAAACCTAACTCGCCTTTTCATTGGATTTGCTATTACCAAGCCACCTCAACATTTGACTCCCTTAGTAGTTCATCCGTGAATTATCTCTCTTGTATTACTCAAAGGTCTTTAGTCTTTCGTTCAGTTTAATTCTGAAGACTTCCTCGGCTGCCAACTCCTATTCTAGCGTTCAAATCCCCCAAAAAGATGAGATACTTATTAAAAGGACTTACTAAATTCAGAAATTCAAATTTAAATTCCTCTGATGGACTGATGCATGCAGAAATAATAAATAAACTGAGTACCTCATTTGACTGAATGATACTAAAAAACCGGATTTTGTGTTCCTAACTACCCTTATGTTTTTTGAAATATCGTCTGTCTATCCCAGGATATAAACTGACCTAAATCTACCTCTGCTCGATTCCATGTCGCAAAGCCTAAATTATTTCGCAAGTATTTTGAATCCTGTTGTTTAATGTGTTTGAGGTGAAGGTTCTGTGTTTGAATTAAATGAGTCCATTGCCTCCCTACCCCTCTTTTGCTGGAAACATTTCCAGCGGAAAGGTAACCAAAAGGGTCACAATTTGATCCGCAATAAACATGAAGCAAGTAAGCAAATATATTCTTTCCAGCGCAGGCAAAACTCCAAATTGAATACCGAAGGGTTTCAAGCTCAAATGCTCCTTCCGTAAAATCTTATTCCTCACTCCAGCGTCCTTCAGCGTTTGTATCAAATTCTCAGTCGAATGATATGGTAAAGAAAGATAATGCAGCAATATGGCGAGAATTACTGACATATTTGGAGCAAATATGGCAAAAGGCAGGTATTCAAAAAAACTAACGAAGGAGTGAAACCTCAAGATACCAAACGAACAAATCAAAGTCCAAAAGCTCAAAGACCCTAGAAAATAAGGGAGTAGGGCCCGTATGGCCGATTTGTTCAGATGGATAAAGTACACTTGCCACCTTCTCAAGTCCACTAGTTGCCTCCGGGAAGAAGTATCCCTGATTCTAAGAAATATAACGCACATTATTCAATTTTAGATGATTGTTTTTAGATAAATGCAGAAAATAAAGATTTATTAAGGCTAGAAGGCATAAACGGACGTGAGAATCCATTAAGTTCCCTAGAATGTTTTAGTGAAATGTGAAACTCCTTCTGGACGTAATTAACCTATACAACGCGTTATTTTATTTTCTTTTACCTCGCATAATCGATCCAAAATTTGCTGACGATGACAGCAGGAAAGAACTGGAAACAGTCCATGGCAATAGCAGACGCAACTGCAGCCTTCGAATAATATTCTATTGGGACAAATATCAAATAAGTCCAAAACGTTTGATCTTCCTTTTCCAAAAGAGAATAGATGTACTGTTTCTTTTTTGGAACGACCAAAAACATCCCCAATCCTGCAGCAACCGTAAACTGGACCGAATGACCTATAAAGACTACTAGGAAGTCGAGTAGACTGTAGTTTTTAAACAAAGCGTTGAACCCCACCCTGGGCCTCCCCTCTCTACCTGTAATTTAATATAAAGTTTGTTCATGAAGCATTACTCAAAACATCTATCTGAGTAAGCAGCATTCAATCTACATTTTATCCCAAGACCTTTACTGTCGTTTAAGCTTAGAACATCCAATTTAGGTCAATGTGGATTAGCAACTTTGACCGTTTGTGCCCGTCATACATTTAAAGATTTATAATAGGCCTTTGGATAGAAATTATCATCCAAAATATTTTAGTTTACCAGCTAAATTGAACTTACTTTTGTTATCCAGTATTTGCAACTGCTTCAAGCTAGCCACAACAGCTTGCTTATTAAGGACCGCATTTCTTACAGAATTCAATCCCCAGGAGTAAAAGCTTATCGACATAAGCAACCAAATCACAAGGACGAAATCTACGTTCTCACTTCTAGTTTCCAGACCAAGCCTTACTATCACATATCCCAAATACAAAACCATACTAACTGCATTCATCGCGTACAAAAAAAGCTGTGTTTTTGATCTTGTTATTATCAGTGAGTTGGTTTTATCACACCAGTTGTAAGGAATAGCGTTGAATATCGTTAATTTTTTTACGTGCTGTCGAAGCAGCTTTAGTGTGTGCTCTGTCAACATCTTGCTGCTTTTTGTAATGTTTCAAAAGTTAATAACACTTTTTATGGGAGACGGCCCAATGCAACGTTATCTTTTATGCCTTTTTAATCATTGAATTCCTAAAAATACTCTGGCGTGCCTTCTACATTAATTATAGTTAATAAACTGCATTCTTTGAATAGCCAATGTTTCCTAACTGTTACGCAACATTCTAGCCTCACAATATTTCACGTCATCAACTTTCAAGAAACAAGACATCAGAAAACCTATTTCGAAATCAAGACAATTATCTCATTCAGTGATGCATCTATTTTTGCAGCTGCCTTCTACTCAGCACAGTAGATCTTCACATGGCCACTGGCCATAGGGGTTTTGCGTTACGACTATTAGGAATATAATTCTTTGAGAGGTTTTGCCTTTGCCTTTCTTAAAAATAAGGCTTTCTCACATGCTTGAGGGAGGTCTCGGTTTGTTAGGGTTAGTGTCGCATATACACGCGTACAATTTGCTTGTAGCCGCTTCAATCCCGTAAAGACGGCCACGACGTCTTTGTACCGTATTAACGAATCCCAGACGGAACCCTATCCCCAGAAATAAAAGTTACCAAACATCAGAAGGCCGAACAAAAGTGCTCTTGATCGTTCTTGGGCTTCCAAATTAGTTGAACCACTTTATAAACAAATTATCAGATTATTTGAGGGGTACTCAGCCGATAGGGAACCCTATGACACTTACACTTGGTCGATATACGTGAATTAGAAGATTCCACCGTCGAGTCATTTATAACGGCTGAGAAACGCTTTGCCCACTTTACGTGAATTTTAAACAATTTTAAAGTATTATCCGTAAACAATACCAAAACCAATCCCTACAGTATTTGTGAAGCAGTTTGAGGTTTCTTGAGTGTTCCCTTTCAAACTGAAAGCTAATAGTCCAATTACAGTGCCGTTTTATGAAATGCACTCCACAATCAGAGTGCTTGAAATTTGCAAATGAATTCTAGATGTATAAAGTTTAATCCAGTACTAACATAGCCTGTTTAAGCACATAAGGAACGGTCTATAAGATAGCTGAACGGTTTATGAAATTATAGAGTTCAGTTAAATTGATTGAGCCTAAATAATATAAAATATCGAAATGGTTGTACGGTGAGCAGTTAAGATTGTCTAAATTGTAAAAAGCAAAGGAGAAATTCGGTTTAATTGTTTATTGATCTTAAAAGACCCGTCTTGTCACTTTGTCCGGACGGGGCGTCTAAGCAAGCAGATGGACTAAACTGATCAAATTAATTGATGCAGTTAATAACCTAGGATGGAACTTGAACCTAGCTATGATTCAAAACTAACTTGGGTGATATAAATTAAATAATTATAGTCATATTCGTAACCACCATTAGTTTCACCTAAGTTCTTGCGATAATCCACTCCTAATTAAATATCATTATAAAACTACGAAATACGAAATCAATTCACCTCCAAATTTACAAAACGAAGAAGTTGAGATAAATATTTAATGAATGGCCCAACTCCAGGCTACTGCTCCTTTTCTTAGTTTTAAGAGGGTCTACACAGCTACACATTCTTCTAAAAAATGCATTAATACTTAGGATAAATTAACATTTATTTATTTATTCCACTGCCACTTACCCTAATATAAGTCTATTGTATAATGTCCGGCTGTTTATGGTATTTGCTGAAGAGATGTGACGAATATTAGGAACAATAATTAATTATCAATACTAGGTCTGTGTATTTCCAACTTTGTAAGTAGTTTTAACAAGGAAGTCAATCAGAAAATACACTCCTCTCAGCAAACATATAATTAGGGATGGCATTTATTAAATAATTCAATACAGGGACTGACTGCTTATAAAACATTTACTACTTAAACCCATAATTCTAATTTATCTGCTACAAACAAATCTTAGCAAGCAAAGGTAAAATTACAACCTGATTAAAATAACATTGTATGACTAATAACTTTAGAATCTCTATTTTCAAAGTAGTAAAGTAATTTCTCAAAAATGAAAAATAAAGCTGCTCCTGTAAGTCCAACTATAAGATACAAAAAGGGGTAAGATATTCCACTAAATTGACTGTCTGCTGAGCCGTTTTCATATCCCTTCAACTCATCCGGATAAGAACCTCCCTTATCCATTCTCTTTTTTGCCTGACGTATTCCAATTCTTTGCACCTTTCGGATAAACGCATCATTGAGGTATTTGTATGTGCCGGATTCAACGTAAAAATACAAGATCCGATCAAAATGTTCTGCAAATTTTAAGGATTTTATGAACGCATCTCTTTTAACATGAAATGAAACTAACCCATTAAATTTTGAGTAGATAGACTCACTTTGAAGGCTGGGATATCGCTTGCTTATTCCAAAAACAAGGTTTGAATTAACAAATGGATCATGCGAAACACGAAAAAGTGACTCTCCATTCCTCCCAGTTAGTATCTGAAGTGCTGGAAATCTTATTAAATTCCGGATTCCAACGCACACATACTCCCGTGTTAGAACTGGGAGTAGACAACTGGCCTAAATCAAGTTAAAAACTGTACCCCGTAGTCAAAAATGATACTGCAGATATCAAAATAACAATTTACCGTATCAGAGCTTTCAAAATAGCCTACAATCTTCTTATCCATATCCATCGCAATTCGATTTCCCATATCTCTCATACTTCTGAAAAAGAATCCACCACTATTTCCATCCCATCCGTGGAAGTTAATCTTGAGATTAGAACCTGCCAAAGTTGTAAAGTCCTTGGGAGGATTTTCAACAAAAGGATAAGTAAGAGTAGCCATCATGTTAGTTTTAAATACAGATTCCAACACAATAGTTGACATTAGCCAGGTACCGAGCAGGATTTTAGTGCTAGATTTCTTTAAAATGAACCTATAACTGGTGAGCTCAGCCGACTGATCAAACATAGGTTTTAAGACTAATGCAAACCCATCAAGCAAGCCCGTACCCATCCTTATTGTCTCTGCATTAATTACCACAATAAGTTTTAGGATAATGGCAATCAAGCATATGGATGCGATTTGTAAAATCCAAACAGCAATGTCATAAGAACGAAGCAGAACTGTAAAAGACCCTGGGACGGATTTGGGTAATCCGGAGATAAAGGTTAGTCCATCGTGGTCGAATGCTACAGTTAGGAGTATCACATCATGTCGTTCCTTAGTTTGCAGCATTGCCTGCATAACATGGGCTTCCCCGTTAATTAATTGTCCCACAGCTCCAGACCACTTTCCCTTTTCTGGTATGAAACTACCTGCACTGTTCGAAAGTATTATTTTTGGGGTGGCGTCAGGGAACTCCCTTGGGGTATTTAGGGGTCGGGGTATTTGGACTATTTCCGGGGTCGAAAAAAGGCCGGGGTCCGGGGTATTTGGACTATTTCAGGGTATTTGGACTA
>JAQFZX010002582.1:0-18045 GCA_034682405.1 Hydroisotoma schaefferi | reverse complement strand
GAAGGGACTCATTTTGAAGTTTTGGAAACTATTTAATGTATTATTGGGAATGGAATTAAACTGGGAAGTGAATGATGATTAAATTGGGAATCCAAGCCCCTTTTATACTCGACGCTTCAAGGAAGTTACAATCGGTTCAATTTCGGGGGTCTACCGATAAGGTTATTCATGTTTGGTCAAATTCATAAATATACTGGGTGATTTGCTAATCAGAACATTAATAACTCATTACTGAGGACGTTTATCTTGCAACTTCTGGTCTGCATTGGGAGAAAACAAAATAATTGAGAAATGGCATTCAGCGGAACGATAGCAGTGTTAATATTATTATATCCCTAAGTAAATACCTTTCTGGAGTTATAAATAGCATCATTTACGCATGCACTTACATCAAAGGTTTCTCAAATTTACTAAAATAGAGGCGCCTGTTCCAGTAGAAATTATAATATTAATTTAAAATCCAAGTTCTTATCCGAGCTTTGAATCTTTGGCTTGATTCGGACGCACTACGAGGTTGGAGTCTAGCCTAGCCACATGAACCAAGGCAAGAACCATAGAAGCCTTTGTTTTATATAATGACAAGACTTTCAGGGAGCCCCCATCCCCTCTCCAGCTCCTTCGTTTCTCTTCCACGTTTCCCCCAGTCACCGTCCTTGCCCAGTTCTCTCTTCCGCTGTTACCCTTTCCCTCTTCCGCGGTTACCCCTTCATTAGCTACCCCCAAGCCAGTTCCCCCTTTTCCAGTTTTTCCCAAGCCAGTTCCCCCTTTCCCCAAGCCAGTTCCCTCTTCCACAGTTCCCCCCATTCCCCACGCCAGTTCCCCCTTCCACAGTTCCCCCTATTCCCCAAGCTAGCTACCCCGCCCTCACGTCCCCTTTCCCCTGCCCTTATTTCATTCTCTCCAGTCCCCAGAATCCCCTACCTCTTCTCAAGTTTCAAAATATAGCGGAAGCTTCGTACTTTCCCGTCCCCAGTTCACCTTGTCTCTTCCCAAGTTTCAACATATAGCAGTAGCATAAGTTACTGTTCACATATTTCAACATATGTCAGATTAAAAATATGTGAGATAGTCTACAGATTTCAACATATGCGAGACTGTGGCATAATAAGGTTCCTCTGCATGCCAAAGGGTGTATGGCATGTGTACTGTGCTACAATCAGTTTTTTTGCCTTTTTTGCCATCAATAACTGTTTTATGATTTACTTTTGGTTTTTAATAACCTATGTCATCCACAGGCTAATTACTTACATTTTAAGACTAATTTCATGAATTTCTGTCTAGCGGGTTAAGAGTTTACCCCGAACAAAGTAAACTAACCTAAAAAAGTTTAGACACTATGTTAAAAAGGCAACCTAAAAACGATTTCCACTGAATTGCTGTGAAGTTAATTACTTAAGAAATTCAGTATTACTGTAACGGTCTTACACCAAGTAATTAGAACAGTACACTTTGAGACTATTTTTATAAAACTCCATCCGCGTTGTAATTACTAATCGACATATACACTGAGGCTCGTATTTAGTAAAAGTGATTAATTAAATGCTTGCAGAGTTGCAGTTGCAGAGTCGGAATACGCTTGTTGTTCTCCAAGAGAATTTTATTAACGATATAATTTGCGAATAAATTGATTGAGGATTAGGAATGCCAATTCTGTATTTGATAGTTAATAAGGAAAATATGTAGTAAATCTGAAACATTTCTGAAAAGCTACACTTCTTTAATCTAGTGCAGTTAATTTCAATATCACTTTTTCTAGAGACAAGTCTCCGTACCTTTTTCGAGTTACAGAGACTCGCCTCGAGGTTCGCATAGTTAATTAAGTTTTAGTTCCAACTTTCATTAAAAAACTCTTCAAAGCAAGTAACAATAAATTTAGCAGTTGAACGAAATAATAAACATATCCAGCACAAAAATGGGTTCAACATAGTTAAGAGGAACTTAAAAGTTGTGTTATATGTTGAAACTTGTAAACTGGGGAAGGAGAAACGGAGGGTGGCGTAACTGTGGAACTGAACATGAGGGCGGGGGAACTGAGGAAGGCCAGGGGAAGGAGTAACTGGGGACGGGCTAACTCAGGCCGGTGGTAGCTAGCGGTAACAGGGAAACTGGGAACGGGGAGCTAGGAAGGGGGTAGTGAGGAAGTAAGGCGACTGGGGGAAACATGTAAGGGGAATGGGTAAACTAGGAATAGGGGGAGCTGGCTAGCTTCCCTGGAGGTCTAGTCAGTATTATTAATCAGTATCTTGCGGAGTAACATAACATAATTTATGACATTTGCATCATCGTGCAGAGAATTACTATAAATTACGTCGTAAACTTCATCCCCCAACTATATCGAGTACTTATACTAACCTTTTCATAGTGATCTATGAATGTTCGTTAACTATAAGTGCTCCCATGTAATTAGGGATGGTGGGAGGAGTTGAAATAAACTTACATGCAATAAAAAAAAATATGCTACCAAGAAGTGTCATAGTAATAATCCTTAAGAAATGAAATCCATTAGTCAAACTAATAACTAAACCTCTAATATTATAATATCAAACTATTGGCAATGGGAAAGGCCCTTAATTCTAATGCTAAATAGGAAATGAGCAAATAAAACCGTGTAAGATGACATAAAACAAGCAAATTATAATGCTTCATATTTCATATTTATTTCTCTCACTTTTCTCATGGAACAACATTTCATTTAAATTCTTATTATTGACATGCGACCGAATGATCCTTTAGAGGTTTTATTGGAGTAAAGAATGGCATATTTAGAGAGATCTCATTCCTTGCTGTGATTCCGGATTCTGGAGGAACGTCTCAGTGTTTTGCAACAAGATCCCTCTCTGTCTTCTGACGAACCTTTCTTTCCCTTCTTGGTGCCACAGGAAGTTCCTTTAGATTTTCGGATCTTGGCCTTCGGTGCCCGCTTTCGTGATCCACTTCCACAGCTTGACCCCCGTTTCTTTGATACCTTTTTCTTCGGTTTGGGTCCACAGGAAGACTGTTTCGTGGATGCCTTCTTCTTCGGTTTGGGTCCACAGGAAGACTGTTTCGTGGATGCCTTCTTCTTCGGTTTGGGTCCACAGGAAGACCGTTTTGTGGATGCCTTCTTCTTCGGTTTGGGTCCACAGGAAGACCGCTTTGTGGATGCCTTCTTCTTAGGTTTGGGTCCACAGGAAGACCGTTTCGTGGATATCTTCCTCTTAGGTTTGGATCCACAGGACGACCGTTTCGTGGATATCTTCCTCTTAGGTTTGGATCCACAGGAAGACCGCTTTGTGGATGCCTTCTTCTTAGGTTTGGGTCCACAGGAAGACCGCTTTGTGGATGCCTTCTTCTTAGGTTTGGGTCCACAGGAAGACCGTTTCGTGGATATCTTCCTCTTAGGTTTGGATCCACAGGACGACCGTTTCGTGGATATCTTCCTCTTAGGTTTGGATCCACAGGAAGACCGTTTCGTGGATGCCTTCTTCTTCGGTGTCGATTTACAAGAAGACTTCCTGCGTGGTTTTGTCTTGGAGGAACATGGTCTCGTCCTTTTTCGACCCTTCCGATTCTCTTTCTTTGAAGCAGAACCTTTCTTAGGCTTCGTCTTGGAGTTGGCAGTGGGTTTCGTTTTGACGGGCGTACAATCTTCATTTCCGCCATCGCAGCAATTTCCGGACGGCTCAGCGGGTTCCTCAGACGTAACCTTTGGAGGGGGTGGGGTCTTGCTTCTAGGAGTTGGAGTGGGTGGACAATCCTCATCTTCACTTCCCCCGCAGCATTCTACATTTACATTAATAAGAAATGGAGTTTTAGTAAAAAAAAAAAGACCTTTGATCCTGGCTTTTTTATAGTACCACTTCAAACGTATTTCCCCAACCTGTGACAGGCTTCTCCATTTCCTGTCCTTGTCGCCGGCTGGAACGCATATCTTCTAATTACGAAGTCAAATTCAGGAGATTCCGAAAAGTGCACCAATAGTACTGACAAATTAGCAAGATTCTACCACAGAAGGGGGTTTCTAGATAGGATAAATAATTTTTCTGGAATGAAAACGCTAAACTGCAAATTGTTTACATAGGAACTACTTTCGGGAAAACTTTTATCGCCATCGTTACCGACATTTCCGTGTTCTACCTCTACCCCTTTATCTCATAGACAGGCCAATTGGATGCCTACGTGGTCATTTGTGACCCGTATGGATTACCGGGTATGTATGCTCGGTTTACAATGTGGGTTGCTTATATATTCTAGGAGTTTAATGTTCAAATACAACTAAAATAGGGCTAAATGGTACTACTACTACTAATGGTATTTGTGGGGGGTGTCATTATTAGAATGGGGGCTATGTTAAGTGGAAATACACGGTCTATGATTGGAGTACTGTCCCATATCCTAAAAGTTAATGATGAAGATGATTTCAGACCCCAAAGTATAAATGCATCCATGCAGATGACCCATCTGTAAAGGTAACAATCTAGTCGCTCGTACTTTTATTTTAAGTTGGACAGTAGAAAAGTATAGTCTCGTAATGTGTAAAAGAGCCAGTGGTTATCTTCAGCTGCTGTTGACAATTTCTGTTGTTGCATAATAAAATAAATTACAGCTCAAGGATTATATTTTCTAGAATCTAGATGTATTTGGCTGCATTATGAAAAAACAATAGAGTTAATGAATTACTATTTCGTATGAGTATTTTATGCATATGATAATAATCGGTCGTGCAGCCGTTTAAAATAATTTCTACAACCTATAACTGTTAATATATTTACTGTGAAACTATCAAAAGTATTGTATGCATGGCTTTTTCAACCATTTTGATGATAAAGTAAGCAGAACAAATCAGAAGCAGAAATTCCAATTAATTTGTTTGTTTTTTTATTTAAATCTCGAATTCCTTCAGTACAGTTACAGTAATCAATCAGGACGGTGGTCATTTTTAACTCGTTTAATGTACAGAAACAGAATAAATACTATTGGGTGTCACTAGCACAACTGCCTTGGGTCTTTGCATTTGACCGTTCATTTAAGAACTAGAAATAAGTAGGAAAGGGTTGTTTAGGGTCTTAGAAGTCCGTTCTTTCAAGGTGAAAGTACAGCAAAGAGTTAGGTATGTTCAAATGATTTGTTGATTTTGCTAACTAAATAATAATCAAGTTATGCTAAGACTTTATTTTTCCCGTTTCATTTTATCAAAATAAGTTTAAAAAACATTTAATGCAACATAGAGCATGAGAGGCTTGAGTAACTGATCAGATCTCCAAATCCGGAGCCTTCCTTTCTCCCTTTTCTTAGTCGGTCCCTCTTGATCAGAAATCGGTAGAACCTTAAGAAAAACATTAATGAATTAAACTGTTATGCAAAAAGGCTCAAAATAACATAAAACAATCTTTATAATCAACTTTACTTTAGTGAGAAGAAGGCCGGAGAATTCATTCCAAGTTTCTCCACAGATTTTGCAAACTTGTCCATAGATCCCAACTTTTCAAACATCCATACCCCAAAACAATCAACGGTTATCAACTTCCAGGATTTATTTATTTGAATATCTTGTCCACATTCTGAACAAACCGTTTCCACTTTACTAAATCTCACAGAGTCCAGTAGATGTTTAGCATTTTCCAGATTGAACGTAAAACTCTGCAATCCTTCACATGAGCCTGTACGGAGGATCAACTTTATTTTTAGTCGATCACTCATAATCTCATCGCATATTGGACTTTCCAAGTATTTCGAAACTAGCAGCCGTTTCATTGCAAATACTTGAGGTAAAGGGTCTCTTAAAGGCGTTTCGCTTTTAGTTTTATTATTGCTTGTGTAATGGAGTTCAGTTATGCTACCGCTTGTGCTATTATTATTACTACCAATGCTATTATTTGGTGAATTGCGATTGTCTTCTGGATTCTGCTCTAGATAGTTGTCGATAAGTGTTGATAGAATGGCCTCCTCTATTGCCCGTTGGTACCCTGGAACTTTAGATTTAGCATTATCCGCTGAGGTATAACTAGCTGGAATCCCGCAGTCACACAGCTTCACGGAGTTTCCATCTTCTAGGCATGCCTTCTGGTACATTTGTAAAAGATAAGGATTTATTGCAAGGAGCTGGAGAACCTTATCAAAGATATCCTTGGGGACGCCCCGTTTTAAGGGAAACAGACCAAGAAGGAGCTGGTGGAACCCTCGGGGTTTCATGTTAGGGGATTTGGAAAATAGTATCACAAAGGTTATAAAATGGTGAAGGCATTTGGTAGTGTTGTTTGTAAGATTTGTTATAGTTTTAGGGTGGAATTTATAAATGAATTCAGCCTCATCCTGCTGTAAATGGAATATAGAGTCTTTGTAAACGCTTAGGATTATGTCTTCGGCAAGCTTGTCGAATAGAAGTTCATTCTGGAGATTTCGAAGGAGGGATCCGAATGCAAATGACTGACCGGCTGAGGTGGGTTGGGTAAAAAATGAGGTTATGAAGATCCAAAGAAATGGCATATTGATAACCTCAGTCTCGAGGCTAAAGCTCTCTTGTATAGAAACTACGAGTAATTCCTCCCTTAGTAAAGGCACTAGAAGGATGATCAAGTCTGTGACTAATGCGTCATAAAATAGCGTGTTAGGATTTACTCCTATGTCCCTAAAGTATTTTATGACAACGGGACACTCGGCAAATTTGTAGAAACATAGTTTATTGGTTAGAATCGTGTTTTCCACAGGTAGAGACTGTGTTCTTAAACTTTTTAGTAGTAGTTTTAAAACGAGGGTTAAAACTGAAGATGCTATATTGGAATCTTTGGAACGTTCCAGGAAGCGGAGTTCTTCTTGGAGGTTTATTAATTGAGGTTGCTTCAAGAAACTATGGACTGACAGAATAACTTTGTTCAATGTCATTTCCGACTTTTTGTACTCTAACACAGGCAGCATAACTCCGATCTTTTTGTAAAAGCTTTCCAAATGTCCTACAAGTTTTAAAATTGAGTTTCCACTTGTTCCAGTTGAGGAGGATTCTGGAGAAATTTTATCATCTACGTCCTCTTTACTATCTATCATAGAAATGAGGCTTTTTACTGAGGATTGTAATTTGTTCCAAGCCTTTTCCAACCTTTCGGCCTCTGTTTCAACTTTTATGGGTTCTGCCCTAGGGTCAGTCAGGGGAAATGGGATTTGACTAGAGACATATGAGCAGAAATCATCATCTTCACTAATTGGAGCCATAAATCGCCGAAATAATTCGACAGACACTGCAGCTCTTTCTTGATCCACCGAAGCTTCATTTAGTTTAGCCTTTGAGCTTATAGTCATAGACTCTTCAATTGAATCTGTTTCAATTTCCGAGCAATTATCATCCGAGGAGTCTCCACAGTCTGAGAGTGAATCCTTTGTCATATTATTGCGACTTTTAAAACTAAAATCCTGCCACCCCACAGAAACAAGGGCGTAATTAATCCAACTCTTTAAAACAGAGTTTAGTCCAGCTTTGAGCAGTTGCTTTCCATAAGAGCGGAACGGAGTGAAGGCGATTACATCCAGTTTATTCCCATGCCAGATAAAACCATAGTTTGCAATTATTTTGAAGGAATTAATCCTATGGAATTCATCGTTCCATAGGATTATATTTCTTGTACAAGGATCGTAAACAAAGATCCGATCGTTTGACGCGGATATTAAAAATCCATCGTCTGTACTGAGCATTTTACCCAAAGAGTAGTTTAGTTCTGCCGAGGAAGAGCCTGAAGAAGGGCTTTCAGAAGACCCTTGATGACTTCCGAGTTCCAGAAACTTTTTATCCTTGGGGTCGAAACAGCTAACAGAATTGTTGATTCCGATAGCAAGTCTCGCCTTCCGATAAGATGTCACGGATCCCTCCATACTGCATTGGTAGATTGAGCTTGTTCCAACCTCGCCGACGACGAGGGTCATTTTACCTTGGGGTGATTGCGTAGGGCAAACGCTTGCAGCGTCTTGGAGCGTTTCTTCGTGGACCATAAGACAAAGACCTGTAGAAAGTTTACCAATTAAACTTATTTTATAGCTTTTGGAAAGGTAGGATTCTGATTCTGACCTGCGGATCTGACATCCGATTTCTTATCAACCGTTTGAACCCGGGTAAAGTCTTCTTTCTCGAGGTCACAAAGGAATACGGCTGCCACAGTACAGACAGCCATGTAAGGGAAGATGCAGTCGATCTGAATAATCCTGGATAGTAACTTGAGGATAACTCTTGATGGGGGCGGTCGAGGGAACTCCTCTAGACTTGCTACCTGCGATTTCATGAAAAATTATTCTTATCTACGACAAGATAAGGACCGCTTCTAGTTTAAAGTACAACATAATTCTGTATGCATACATCAACTTGAGATATAAGACCCTGACTGTCCCCAATAAACAAGTATTTCCCATTAGGACTCCATTGCATCTCTGTAATCTCGTTTTGTAAATGATGAGGCACATCATAAAGATGTCTGAAGGCTTCCCCAGGGGAAGAGCTAGAATTGGTGGCTGGCGACTGCATGAAATGAACATTAGGAGAGATTCTATAGATAGAAACCTTCCCACGAATAGATGCAATCGCTACATCGGATTCATCCAGGGTACAGGCAACGTTACAGACTTTACCCCCTTTGAATGGGATTATGAATAAGAAGTTGAGGGAGTCTCGGGAAAATATGTAGACAGTTCCGGATGTACATCCAACCAGTATAAATAGGTTCGTTGCCTCAACATAGGTGACCTGAGAAAAGGTTTAAAATATTGGATAAAGCATCGGGGTTCTATTAGATCTTTAAGGGTGTAAAAAGAGGCGGTGTATCGTCGGTTTTAATTCCCCAGGGGGAATATCCTGTTATAGGATGAGTATTAAAAATCACTAGCAAGAGTTTAATAGAACATTATGTACTTTGCAGCATGAAGGTTGCAAGGCATAGGGGTTTTAACGGATAGTATTTTAATGACAGATGCAAACATTATGCAGATTCTACGTGCAGAAAAAGTATTGAACTTATCATATCATGGATAAATTAACAATTATTCCATTCCTTGACATAAGAGCATTTTGAGTTATTTCCAAATGAAGAAAGATAGATGCTTTGTTCTGTGAATAAAGTCAACTGGATAGTATATAGTTTTTTTACATGTCTGGATTTATTTGCTGCTGAAGCTCCGCATTGGAAGTCCAATGATGCGATATCCACACTCTGAATTCGGACTAGCAGCGGTGGACACAGTTCACCTTCCAAAGACGCTACGGATTTCCATACAATTCACAACTTTATTGTACATGCTTCCAGTTTCTAGTCAACTAAAACCCATAAGTTTATGTAAAAACCCTATTAAGATACCTACCTTGAGTTTCCATTTTTCTCGATTCCAAAATTCTATTGACTGTACTCAGAATGTAAAGAAATTGTGTAGGATTCCCTTACTTGAAAGGTTCACAATTTAATCCATTCTACTTTACTAACCCTTGTAAAGTGAACTTCCCCTGCTGAAGCCGCACGTACCACTACCACTACTACTGCAGTAGAACTAGCGTATAGTTGTATTTCAGGAAATAGTGCCTTAAAAGACATGAAGGTCCTTTCCACATTATTTTACACTGCAAAGTTCGTACACTAAATTATGTACTTTATTATCCAACAGGGTTCATAATCAAGCCACTTATCAGCTATCAGCTTCCTAACTTTTATCGAGCTCAGCATACAAACTGCAATAAGTTTAGTTATACTTTTGTGAGAACCATCACCCTGGCCCTGAGTCTTTTTCCATTCTGCATGAAAGCCGTATTGCGATAAAAAGCACATTGATTTTAAACTTGAAGACCCTGTTATGTTATGCTTATAACAACCTAACCATTTGTTTGGAGACAACCTAGAGGTAAACAAGACGAGGTTACTTCTTGCTTGATAACAAAAAATCACTACCACTTGATCCAGGTGGTTTTAATAAAGTCTAACCAGACATTTAAGTAGACGTAGACGTAGACGTGTATATAAGCAAGTTTAAATGAGTAGTATAACCTTGGTAAAAATACACTCACGTCTTCAAGCATAAAGAAACCTTAGCAGTAGTCTACCTGATACTTTCAAGTGGGAATGAATGTGGTAAAAAATATTAGATGAAAATGCAGACAAGAGAGCAGAGATATTGGGTTACTTGGTCAGATCCAGTTAAAAGTTTGACTGCATCCGAGTTGTTATTAAGTTTGACGTCCAGTCAGCTAAGGGTTTACTTTTTTGAGGCTTTAAAGGCTGTTTTGTATGCAGAAACAACCCAGCGAAAGTAAAGTATGATTGTTGCTTTTTTGGACTAAACCCGTCTAAAGTTTGTGGACCAGAGTGAATATTTTATGTATGGAACGCAAAGGATGATATGATAGCGTATCATTGGCATTTTGGCATTGTAAATAATGCATGTTATTGACTTTCTGACTCACTATAAAATCCGCACGATGATTCACCTAGTTTATCCCGTGTTCTTTTGTAGTCTTGCCCTATTTTTGTTGTTGTAGATAAATCTGAGTGAGTATTGCTCGTTTGGGTTTGTGTGTTGGGGATTTTGCTATGAAGTGGCAGAAAGAAAGCATGAAATGAAATCGGAGTGAAAGGGAAGCATGGCTTTTATTTGGCAAAGAGAAAGAACGGTCTTGGGTTGTGAATTTTTATGAATAAATGGATCGAATGCCTTTTCTTTTTAATTGAAGGTGACATGCGAATGCCTCGTATATCATATCAATAAATAATCAGGTTCAGGAGCCTGTTAACCTGGCCATTTGCGTTAGGAATGTATATAAATATATTTGCATGCTCGCTCAGGAAAGCGGAACGGTATGCTAACTTTATATGCGTGCAGTAATAATATATGAATAATAACAGAACACTGCTGGAGTTTTTATTTGGTATTCACTTTATTCAGGCTATTAAGTATTCAGGTTTTCTGTTAGTGCACACCAGAAAGTAGAGTAATGGAAATGCGAACATGCAAAATAGAGATTTACGAAGTATTTGAGCGTGATACTTTTTAAGCTTTAATTTTTACAGGTAGTTCATCGTTATGTCTTACATAATTGTTTGTCGATAAAGACATCGTACAGTATGATTAATTAATATCGAGATATGAATAGCGTATAGATTACTTCTTTAACTAGAATCTAGATAAATGAAAGGTATCATTTAAATGTTAAGAAATGTAAGAAAGACTTGTTTGCATATCACATTATTGTCTGTCTGCTTTTAATTCATTAATTATAAATGTATTACAATCTGCCCCTAACTGTATTCACTTTCATTATTACATTGTATTATTGCACTGTATTGTTTATACTTTTAGAGTATTTATTTGACAAGTTCATTGACTAGAGATCATTGCAGTTATCGGAAATATTTTAATCTAGAGCCCTAAATGTTCCACACGTTTAGATTATTTAGTTTACTTTTACATGGCGTCTTCTACTCAAAAGCTTTCAGCGAGGATTTGGCCTTCTTCGGCAAAAGGGTCCTTTCCAAGTATGTTTGACCCAAGCATTCCCTGGCCTTCTTCTTCGGTATCGTCTTCGTACTTGACGTGCCCTTAAGTTTAGTTGACCTGAGCCAGACATTTGAAAAATACCAACCCTGCGAACCCTATGTACCTGCCTTTGTCGCATGTCATCGATTAATAAGTTAAGATAGCGTACTCGCCGTCTTATTTCACGTGCTCGTTGGCGATGGTCAGCTAAAGCGTTGGAAATTGGGGGTGGGTGGTTTGCTGGAGGATTATTAGGTCCACGACCCCTACCAATTGAATAGTTGGCGAACCATGCACTTGCAATAGGTAGAAGGGGAGAAGGCCACTGAGGGTTTTGAATTTGAACCTCGTCTTGACTTCTTTCCTCATTGTAATCCGGGTTTGAATAGTTTGTCGATCTTAGGTCTTCAACTCCTGATGGTTCCTGAGTACCTTGGGTTTGGATCGGTTGATTTATATTCTGCTCTTGATTGGAAGTCAAGTTTGAATAGTTGAAAAACCAGGTTGAAACAATTGATGAAAGCTCTTGTTGGCGTTCTTCTGCACTTCTAGTGGTACTTTCCTGGATCAGATTCCCTTCAGGATATAAATAAACGGGCACTCGCCCTCGGTCCGTTATTTCATTGGGAACCGTAAGATAGTTATCCGGAGGGAGAAGAGGTTCATTATCATAATCATCATCATCCATTTCATCAACTTCCATATCAGGGTCTTGACTACGATCGACGAACAAGGGTGCCTGGACTTGAGGTCGCCGATGGCCTCGAGCTCGTCTTCGAGACATATGACGAGGCTCAGGAACTCGAGCGCTGTAAGGACTATGGCGAATTATTCTTCGGTTTGGGGCCATTTCTCCGTGGGTTATGTGACCTTATGTCAATAGGGTCTTGTCCAATTCGTGTCTCTATAAATGAAGCATGCCATTACCAAAGATCGTAATTTTATTACAACATGCTACGGCGTTTATGTATTATGACATTAATTGGTCCAAGTGGAGTATCGCCTTGGAGAGTTATCTTCTAACTAGAGAAACTGGAAGTTCCGTTCCCCCAAAATGGATCCCGGGCTACTATTAAGTTCTGGGATTGTCGAAGCTCAATTAAATTGCTTAAATAACTTGCAATAAAATGGAGATGTTATAGAAGCTTTGGGAATATACAGAGTTTAATTGATATAGGCAAAGTGATAAGCATTTCATTCACAGCGTAATTGACTTACACGAGTAAAATGCTCTGATTATTTATTTTTTAAGTCTGATAAAGTCAAAACCGCAAGCAGAACAGCAAATAAATTTAACCAGCAGCTTCTACTGATTATGTAAATGATGCCATCACATGAGCCTAACTTTTTCTTTGTCAATGAGACGAGGACATGAAAAATCCGTTGCTTTTTACCAAACTGTACTTCATTTGAGAACAAATGGAATAATAAAAGTATGCAATAGTATTATAGCAGCATTAAAAAGGGCTATTAAAAGTTAGCTTACTTACTATTCACCGTATCCAGGAGGTTTTACCCTTTGTAGATTTAGTTGTAACAGGATTAGGTTTCAAGCCTTCCTTATCTTCGATGAACAATGCGCTTTCAGGTCATTTCGTCATTTACACTTGCATAAAGGACGATTAAATATCAGATTACCAAATAATACAGCCTCTAGTTTTCGAGCTAGGTTCTAGTATGCATCGCGAAGTGTTGTGAGACTAATGCCAAGTTTGAGTTTGATTATTGATTAGATTAGTATGGTTAGCCAAATGTGTTACTTTTTTTTGTTCGTTGAAACTTTTTATTTAAGTAAAATAAAATCTTTAAATGAAATATTTGAAAATTGGAAAGCTACTCCAAAAACACATTTGTCTGCAAGTTAATCATTTTGTAAAGAGTTAAACGACTAAATCAGTTTACAGTTTACATAGAGTAGATTTTCGAGATCGTAGAATAGAAGTGCTTCGTTTAGTTTAGATGTACCAGAAACCAAGCTTTAGAGAAGATTTTATGCAACTTAAAGTAAACCAATTTCTAGCGACGTTTCTTTGTAATGATTCATGCAACTTGTAACACGGATCTTAGGAAATGTACAAAAGGGGCTGCAATGATTGACTCGGTAATCACAACCTTTACATGAACTTTATATCATTTGAGATTGTTGTAGAATTTGTCAACAATTATTCCTGGAAAAATTATAAAATAATGGTTTACATTTTTTCGGGCGTAAAAAGATCAAATAGGGCAGTACTTGGTCTGGTCCAATGATCCAATTTGTAATTTACATGCATCCGGTTTCCGGTTTGCAAATTTAGACCACTCGAAAAAGAATAATTGACCTCCGCTACCTAAATTAGCGATTGTTAATACAATTAAAATAAATATATTTTAAAGGAGCTTCATTTGTCGCCTACAACCCACAGAGTAATTGGCAAATTGTTGTATTTATAAATCTAATAATTTTCCCAATTATCAAATGAAGCTACGGTGTGCAGACACTTTGACAAAACAGAAGTTTGGCAAAAGCCATGTCGACTTTGGCAAAGAAAGTTTGGCAGAAAAAACAACAAAATGAGAGTTTGGCCAAGACTGTTTTACAGAGATGTTTTGGCAAACACAGAAAAGACCAAAAAAACCAAAAACAAAACCAAAAATAGATAATGCTATTTGCAAGACTCGCTTAGTTGCCTTTACTACTAAATTGATGAACTCACGAACAAAATAGGCGCATAACCGAATGAATGAATCCTAGAATAATAGGACCCGTCTTTATCGTTCCCGTATAGATAATAGCTGTGTCGGTACACTAGCTGATGGCCTTTAATTCCTGTCTCGTTCAGGAATTTAAAAACTAGAATTGTTCAAGATATTCTACGAACAACTAATAATGTTTGAAGGGTGGCATTCCCGTTACCAAAAGGGTATGAAAATGACTCGTCCACCTCTATGGAGATGCATTTTGCCTGCAGAAGGTGCAAAAGTGTTGAAAACTGTTATTTAAAACTAGAAAATGGTCCGCTCTCCACTCTATAGAGAAAAAATATTGGGAAATTGATGAAATAATACTAATTTATGTTAGAAAGTCCCGACCTAAGTTTTTCCAACGATCACTGGGCTTGCTAACTTTGTATTTCAATAAACCTGTATAAGATTCACGACACACCCTCATTAGTACATTTGGAGGGTTTATAATGACTATGAATGAAAGACTTATTTAAAATAAATCATAATTCTAATTTTTGCCAAAATGACATTTGTTTCTGCCAAAGTGGATAAGCCTTTTGCCTAACTGTCTTTGCCATTTCGTCTGTGAATCCATTTTACAGTTGTTTTTTAAATTTTAGACGGATAAATGATTTGAGAAACTGATAGAACTCATTTTAAGAACAATTTAATTGGATTGACAACGTTAATTTAGGTATTAGACATCAGTCCTTTTTTGTTTTGTTTTTATAGATAATTTCAGGGATATCCATTTTCGCAGCCATCGCTGTACTCAACTCATTATTTGCTTATGTTAAAGATCCTGACCGTTCTTGTAAGCATTTCCGAGTCATTCACTGTTTTAATGAAATGTATATGACTTTACAACTTAAGTAGTATTGTACCTACAGCGGCTGAAAGTAATTATAATTAATATAAAAATAATGACTTTGTGACTGCAGCATGGCCAATCGGATCCCTTATAATCTACATCGTTCTAATGAGTTCCGAAATCTTCCTATCGTTTCGGCTTTATCGAGCCGCACATGAGGTATTTACCCAACCCATTTAGCCTTTCTTAATTAACTTAATGGGTTATTTGGCTAATTAGGTCCATTTTAAAAGATAATCTCACGTACTTACCTACAAACTCCACACTATTAATTACTCCTGGAGTGAGTAAACAGACAAAATAAGGTATAATTTTTTTTTAATTATGTAGCGTGATATTGGGCGAGTGCGAACGTGGAAAAAAGCATCGGAAGCGGTGCTAATTCTAAGTACCCTTTTTGTACTTCTTGTTCGACACACTGCAGAAAAATCGGATCCAATATCTCGATATCCGCTTTTATGGTTTTATGTTGTATACTTTATTTCCGCAATATTTAGAGCCTACATGTTTTGGATTGTTCATACCTTCATTGAGGAGTTTGAAATTGAGCCGAGTATGATATGATGTTTTATGAATTTTAGTTAAACCATTTTAGAATTGATCTAATTAATGAGGTATAATTAATTTTATAATTTTTCTGTCTAAATCTAAATGTACAGTTGACAGTCACAGTCCGAGTCCTAGTAGGTTTCTGATAGATGCTTTTATCTATATTGGTTTTTATAGATTGACTGTTAGTTTGTCTTTATTTTGTACTGCTTCTGTTTAGTTTTAGGAGTAGTGCCTACGACATATTACCTATTCCATTTTTCTTTACTTTTTCGTAATAAAGGGTTTTAAGGTAAGTTGTATCAATAGCATTTCTAACGGATGACATTGATAACTTTAACTGTATTCTTTCACTCGTGCAAGTCGCCTAGTACTACCAAAATTGATAAGATATCCATTCTAGGGATTAAAACCAAATTATAGATTCATCTGCATATCCCTGTAAACGTACGCTTTTGGATTGAACCTATGGTTAATCAAAATAAACCTAGGAAGACAAAGTTATTAGTTATTAATTATTAGGTATATACTGAAATATGCGGTTTAATTATGATGTTTCCCCTTCTCAGTAATTGATCTAGATATTGGCAAAACCATAGACAAAGCACTGGAGTTAGAGAGGAAGGTGTATAATAAAACTTCATCATCCATCAAAAAATCATCAAAAACCCCCGAGATGATTTTAATAATCTACCAATCCTATGGTTGTGTATTTCTATCTCAACAACCAACTTATGCTAAACATAATTATTACCCAATTATTTATCAAATTGAGTGAATCTTTCCAAAACTTCCTTAATGGCTTGAGTATAAAAGGGTTGTCTTTCTGGACTAGACATCATTCGAACTTAAAGTCAACAGACTCATACCAACATGAACAGCTTCCAAGTAATTAAAATAAGATTCAAATATCCTCATCCGTTATATTATGTTTCCTGATTTTCCTGATTTTCCTGAAACGTTATAATTTATATTTTTGTTTTGCAGATTTTGTTCTTCTGGGCCGTTATGACCATCGTCCTCGCGTTGACCGCGGCCAGTCCCGCGGATGACCGAGAAGGTAGACTCTGGGGAGCTTGGGGTAAGTTCTTCAATATGGCATTTAAAAAACTTAAAGGTAAAAAAAGCTTAGAAATAAAATTACGATTTCTTATTTCTGTCATTTCAGGTAGAGGATATGGATGGCGTATGTTTTATACCTTATAATTTAGTCACGGTTAACTGTATGTCTATCAATGAATTAAGTTAAAGTCTAATTGTAACTTTTATCTGCAGCTTATGCTGGGTACCCTTATGTTGGTTATGGCTATGGAGGATATGGCTATGGAGGATATGGAATTTGGTAGACCAAAAATCAAGAGAAGGCTGAAGGATTAGGTTTATTAATAAAATTAAAAATAAAGGCTAAATGCATAATTTTGAAACAAACCTGTCAGTAAATGCTACCTTGATAATTGGAGATTTTAATAAAAACAATTTAGTTTATAAAATAACTGGTTAGTTTCATTCGGTTCGACTTTCTGACAACAGAAGTATTCAGGAGACCATACTTGATTGGAGTTTGTTGATCTGCTTTCATGAGTTTAGCTAAGATAGGGAGAGTGATCTATAATCTATGTACTACTATCCCATTCATTGAACTTGTTAATTCGTGCTTTTAAATTAAAAGTGTTTCAAAAGAAAGAATTGATTCGCTTTTATTTAGTTTCAGTTTCTACAATAAATATTTACCGCATAACGCTCATAACCTATAAATCAATGCAATATTGTGGTGATTGATTTGGCACTAAATCTGGGTCTAGCACCAAATCATGTATGCAGTAGTTGTAGCTTATCTCTACTTAGGACTTAGGAATAATTGCGACCTTTATATCTTATGTGTGTTCCTAAAATCCTTTCAATAAAAAATACTTACAAATACCGAAACAAAGTGTACGTAAATCTTCTGATGGTCTTATTGAATTATAATTGCGAACAAGGGTATTATTGTCAGAACAAAGAAAACATTCATTGAAAAAAATGGAGGACTTTACTGAAAATGTCAAATTAGAACGAAAAATTATAACTTTATAAAAAATAATAAACAGAGGATAAATAACGTAACTCAACTCAACTAGCCAAAAGAAGTATTTTTTAATGAAGCAAATCATGACAAGATTGGTTCGTTTAGGAACATTTAACAAAGAACGGGTAATTTTTCTTTTTTTTCTTTGTTTCTTCAAAAGTGTTGATCATGAATGACCATGAGTTATGTGTTACTTCCGACTGTTGCACATACGATGGAATGAATACCTTATGGTTTAAAATGACGTTTATTAAAAGTTCGAATTAGTACAATAAATAGCAGATCAGATTGGCGTTTTTATTTCTATTTTTTTATTAAATAAATTAATAGCTAACTAAACTACTATATTACATCAACGGGCCCAGCCCCACCCGCCTAATCC